>RJWJ010013188.1:0-40377 GCA_004363605.1 Indri indri
TGAGGAAATATTCACACACATCAATTTCTATATTGTGTGATTCAGATGAGGAATCCCTGTTGAGAAAGGAAGCCCCAAAGGAAAATCTGCCAGAAACGCTGAACTTAACATTTTGGCTTTCATTTTTCTCCAAGTTGTTAGTCCAGTAATTTTTTTAAACTTTTTTAGTTTCCATGCCTTCATCAATTATTATTATTATTTTGCTTATTTGTTGTTTTCTTTCACTCTCTGTAACTGTTCTCAGCAAGAGTTTGGGACCTGATTCTTATCAATACCCAATATTCACTCGTTTATTACCCATGTCTCCCACTGGAAACATTGTCCCCATGAGAACAGGGCCTTCATGTGCCTTGTTCACTGCTGTGTTCCCTTTGCCTGGCACAGAGCAAGCATTCCCTTAGTAATGGATTTATACTGATTTACCCATTCTTTCAAGTGTTCTTCCCTGAAGAATGGCCCCCGTTTGAAAGATGACTGGCCACACGAAAGATGTCAAGTGTCTTTAATCCCACCATGAAGGGGAAAGAGCTTTTGGCCCACCAAAATGCGCATCTAATTCACAGTGCAGAGATTTCTATACAATAAAAATGGTAAGTACCAGGCCATCAGTTTTATAATGTCAGCATTAAGATTATTCTTTGCTCAGCTTTTAGACTCACTGAGAAAGCTTCAGATTATTACCTGGTATAACAGCAGTTCTGCTTGAAGGAAGATGTGCTGTTCTGTTATAAATGAGACTATCTGGTCTACTTAGTAGTACAATTCTCTTAATTCACAAATTGGTCATATTTTAAAACTCTTTAGTCAAGCATAAAATAAGTCATAAAAAGGTACAAATCCTAAGTGCAGAGCTTAGGGAATTTTCACCAAGTGGGCACAGCTGGTTACACACTGGAAGTAAACAGTACCAGGATTAAGAGATGGAACAGCAACAGTCCACAGAATCTCCCCTTATGCCCTTTCCTGATTACTATTCCCCCAAAGTAACCACCATCTTGACTTCCGACACTGCCAATGAGTCTCACCTGTTTTGAGCTTTATGTAAATAGAATCAGTGTAGCTATGATTTTGTGCCAGGTCTCTTTGATTCAGTATTGTTTGTGAGATTCACTATGTTGTCACGTGTAGCAACAAACTGTGGTTCCTTCTCATGGCTTTAAAATATTGCTCTGCATGATTACACTACAATTGTTTTTATCCATTCTACTGTTGACAGATATTTTGCTTCTTAGGCTGGGTGCAGTGGCTCACGCCTGTAATCCTAGCACTCTGGGAAGCTGAGGTGGGAGGACTGCTTAAGTCCAGGAGTTCAAAACTAGCCTGAGCAAAAGCAAGACGCTGTCTCAAAAAAAAAAGTATTTCGTTTGTATTTTGCTTCTTTATAGTTCTTGCCTATAAGGTTCTTACACGAGTCTTCAGGTGCATCTACATATGTATCTCTGCTGAGGAGTCAGCCAGGAGTAGGACTGCTAGGTCCTGGGAGGCGTGTGCGAGCTCTAACAGATAGCCAAATGTGCCAAACATTTTCCCAAAGTGGTTGTATCAATACACATTCCCACAGCTGTACAGGAGAGTTCCTACTGTGACTTATACTAGCCAACACCTGAAACTATCTTTTTGATTTTAGTCACTCTAGTATGTGTGAATAGTACTGGATATTATACTTTTCACATATGAATATCTGAGACACAATCCCTGAAATATAGAACTACATTGGTAAACTGAAGAATTAGATTTCTGAGCCAATAATAAAAATACTTATACATCACTTTTTGTGTATCAGGCACTACTCTAATGACTTTCCATATGGTAATTTATCTAATCTTCATAACAACCCCATGTGGTAAGAACTAATACTCCTGTTTATAGATGAGGAATGGAGGCATAGAGCAGTTAAGCATCCCTATCCACTAAGGTCACACAGCACACAGCAATTAAAGGCAGAGCAAGGATCTGAAAGTAGTTTGGCTCCCAACTTTGCTATGAACCACTATGAGATAGTTCCTGTTCCTGTAAAACCAAAGGTCAGATTTTGTGCTACAGCAAACTCCCCAGGAAAATGCAGCATTATGAGGACATTAGGAGGACATATCTAGATGGCCAGCTGGCCTTCCACTTGTTTCACCCAAGCTGACAATGTGGCTCTATTTTAAACTGCTGTTTAATTTTATTTTAAACTCTACAGCTACGAAGTGTCTTTCAAGATTCCATGTCCTGTCATGTACCTCACATTCTACTCTACCTACAAACAAACTGAATAGAATAAACATAATGTGTATCAATCGACAATAATATACCATCATCATCAATAATATACCACCACCAAAATTCTCCTGGCTGTTTGCAGTACACCAAGACCTTCCACGTGTCTAGGCCTTTGAATACTCCCAGCTCTGCCTGAGTGCTACTAGTCCCTTTTCCTGTTTGGTTTAAATGTTATCTCCTCTAGAAAGTCTTTCCATATTCCATCAAACAGTCTTCCCTCTTTCCTCCACTCTAAATATCCTTTGTACTTAAGTCAACTAAAGGTATTCTTATCCTGAATGTTGTGTTTTCTCTGTATCAAGACATCAAATACTGAGTGCAAACTATACACTGGGCCCTGGTGAATGAAAAGGCATGGACCCTACCATCAATAATAAAGTGTAATGGGAAACAATAAAGCAAATAACGGAATGATTACATTATGATAAGTACTCTACATAAGATGTATATATATCAACCCAAATAATAGAGATTGACCACCTAAAATACAGAGGGGATTATGAAAGGATTCAAAGTGAGGATGATAACTTGTAGGAGTGCGGACATGGCATCACAAAATACGCTACTTTAGCACAGAGAGCATTTTGAGCTGAAGGCAACTGCAAATAGCAGAAACAAGAAAAATTCTCTGCCTTCTATTCACCTAAAAGCAAGACATAAATTTATAAAGATAAAGGTATCCTTCCCTGCCCTCTCTAACACAAGGGGCAAAAGCTAATCACCGAAGACAACTTCAGACCCTAATTAGCCAGAGAGAGCACCAGAGCAACAAATGTCCACTGATTTGTCTTCCCGCAATTTGTTGCCCTAGTGACTCAAAGTCGTTTTCCTTCTTCTGGTCACTTGTCTAAAAATGTACTGTCCTTTGCTGAAGATGCTATATAAGCCAGAGTTCTAAGCCACCTCTTTGAGATTTACTCATTCCCTGGGTTTCTCTCAGTATATAGGAATTATACGTGTTAATAAACTTGTTTGTGTTTCTTTTGTTATAGGGGTTGATCCTAGCTAAGAACCCACAAGGGTAGAGAGAAAATTATTTTTCCTCCCCTACACTGTGTTCCTTCTTAGATTCTGATCTACCTGTAGGCAGAAAATGAGTTCTATGAATGCTGGTTAAATGCCCAAGGAAAATGATAAAACTAAGATGGCAGGTTCTTGTAGGAAACACAATATAACAAAGAACTAATCTAGTGATTCCCAAGTTCCCTTCCCTGCCCCAGCCCTAATTCACCTGAGGGACATGATACACCTGTCATATCAGCTCAAGTATAACCATCATTACCTAACTTGGATAAGCAAGCCTAATTATGAAGTCCAAATTTGCTTTAGGTGACTTAGTGACATTGTCATTTTAGAGCTTTCCGAGACCTTGATAAGGTACTTTTTTGTTGCTTTTGTTTAAGGAAAGGAGAAAAAATAAAAACAAAAAAACCCTCTATACACATATATTTAAAATCTGGACTTATTTCCTAAAGTTTTACATTTCTAAAATAAGTCAACCTTTCAAGCAATTTAGGAAAAAGATTGACTTGTGAGACTCCTGACAGACATTTCAAGTAAACTGCATACCAAGCTTACCCTTGCTTCTGGTAAAATGAATATAAAAAATTATAGAACCTTCATCTTTTTATCTAAAATAAAAAGGTGTCCCTAGGCTTTTCAATTCACATTTAAAATGCATTTTCATAAATAACCTTTTTACAATCTGTACTCTGTTTTAATTAAATTTCTCACTATGGAAAACAAGATAATTGAAGCAGTTTAGAGATTAGTTAACTGTCAGAAATTATGCCAGTAGTCACTGCATTGGGAAAATCTGCCATCAGGACCAACCCTCATCTTTACAAAAATCCCCAAACTCGTCATATAATTAACGATTCAGGTGAGTTCTAGCTTTCTCAAAAGAATGGGAAAGATAATGACTTCATGGAGTCTTTAAACAAAATCTACATTAAAGAATAACATGTACATTTAAAAAATATATTTGGTTTTCCCTAAAGGCCTTCGCTGATGATCCTAGTCATCAAAATTTCGGGAGTTTATTCTTATCACAAAAGAAGAAGTGGTGGTCCCTGTATTCCCATGTTATAGATGAGGAAACCATTTGTGGTAGTAGCAGTGTTTTTCTTTAAGAAAACTTTCATCATATACAGATAGCCTTAACGAGTCACAAAGCTACAGAACAGGCAGCGACGGCACGTTTGCTCTCCGAACACAAGGTTTCCATCTCTGCTCCTGTTCAAAACTATCTCTTTGACTCTGTAATCATGGAAGATGTTAATCCATGCAGACGTCCTATGAGGAAATGTCATACCCTAAAATAGTTGCAGAAGGACTGGTAAAACCAAGTACTCCTTAATCATATCCCACTTGCTCCAAATTCTGTATAGCAACCTTTATGCCTGAGCAGACTAAATAATTTTTCCCCTTGATTTGTCAGTTTCTCCATTCAGGGGTGGGGAACCTACGGCCCTGGGGCCACATGTGGTCTTCTGGATCCTTGAGTGTGGCCTTCTCACTGAATCCAAATTTTACAGAACAAATCCTCACCCCTGCATCAGCAGTGTGACTTTGAAAAGGGACCTTTCTCAAGGTGGTGTTCTACAGATAAAAAAGACGCATGTGAAGTGCTTAGAAAAGTGCTTGCAAGGAAGTATGGCCACATGGGTTTTACTACTTACTAGAAGTGTGATTTGGGGAAAATTATCCTCTCAAAGCCCCCTAAGCTTCAGTTGTCTAGAGGTAGTACTATTTTACTTCACAGGGTTGAAGTGAGGACTGCATGAGATAATACAGGAAAAGTACCCAGCACACTAATACTTTGCAAACAGTAAATACCCAATAAATGGCAGCTGCCTTTTCTTCCATTAACTTAAAAAATTTGAATAGTATACTACTTTTCTGTAATTACAGAATCAGAAAAAAAAAATATAAAAGAGGGGTACATTGCCCTACAATTTTGTGATGGTTTCCAAATGTCAGTTGTTTCAGGTATCATCCTTCCAAACTTACAATAAATTAAAAGCAATAATTTCTTTACTGGTGTTAAGACTGTAATTGATGATTTTGCAAAGAAGCATCAAAGAAGCTCAGGTGAGATATACCAGATCAGGGCATCAGTTTAAAAAAGGTCAAGTCAGTAAGATATACCAGATCAGGGCATCAGTTTAAAAGAGGTCCACGACCGGTTACACCTTGATATATGCTTATGGTTGTGTCTTTAGCTCACTTATTGTACTCTTTCCTCGACTACTTATTTTCTCATTTCTTCTAGGTCACAACATTATATAATTTAGAATCCTGGGAATAAAAGCTTTAGACTAGGGATTAGAGAATTTGGGATCAAAATCTTTGCCCATGAATGGCAGTGGTTGGTTACTTTCTCTATCTGAGACTTAGTGACTGTGACTCTTCCTTTCCAACTGAGAATACCACCTGGCAATGCTGTTGTGAGGACTGTATGCAACCACGTAAGTCAAAGTGCAGCATGACAGTGGTCTCCACTGTACATCAAAGTCCCCTGTGGAACATTCCAGACACAGAGATGCCTTTAGGCTACCTACTTCACATTCTGACCACAGGGTCTGGAGAGAAAAGCGCATGGGTACTGTAGTCAGATGCACTTGGCTTGGCTACTTCCGAGCCATATGGCAGCCTTGAGGGGCCTCCAGCGTCTCATTTAAAAACATGTAACTAAGGCAAAGTGCAGGCGCCAGTGCCCTTCATCAGCCTGGCCTTCCCTTTGCCTCCCTCTCTTAAGTAGGCACTACCACATCGCAGGAGGTGATTTAAGGGCAATTCCACATTCTATTCAATAAATATCTTGTAGCTGGATAACCAAAGCATATCGAATACTTGCTGGAAAAAAAAGGTTCCATATTCTGATGAATCTGCATGATTTCATCTACAATACCCTACCATAGTTACGTTTCAAGCATCAACTCAGCCTCAAAAGCTTAGGATAATTACACAACATTAAGATATTAAGAGATATTAGTGAATGATAAATACTTCCTATGAGTAGATAGTTGATACAATAATGATCAAATGAGTTAGAGAATAGTATGATTAGAATTTTTAAGACAATTTTAGTTATACATGTTAAGGGATGGCAAGTCTGTATTTTTTTTAAAAGTCTCATTTTTAAAAATATTTTTCAAAACTTGTTTTAGAATTCGAAAGACACTCATTTATAGCTTGTTTCTATCATCATTAAAATGTGTGCTTTGTTTATTTTGCAACTTACTTTTCAATATCAATGTTTCTATTTGATGAAAATACAATTTTTTACTACAAAAACCATCTTTAGGATGATTATAGTGGAAATCAAGATTTGACAAAAAATAATCAATCCATTATAGAATATTCGAGTTGGGAAGAGGTTAAGATTATCATCTGGTCTAACCTGCTGAACTACTAGCTAAATATCATCATCACCATTTTGCAGATTTAAAAAACCCAAAAAACAACAACAAAACCTAAGGACCAGAAAGGCTAAATAATTTGCATATGAAGACAACAGATGGTCATAATGAAGGGAAGTGAGATAGTAACTAGTACAGCAAAGTGTTTCAGTCAACTCGGAACTGCATATACCAATGGTGGTCCTGTAAGATTACATTATACTTTTACTATACCTTTTCTATGTTTAGATATGTTTAGATACACAAATACTTATGATTTTGTTACAATTGTGTACAGAATTCAGTATAGTAACAAGCTGTACAGCTTTGTAGAGTAGGAGCAAGAGGCTATACCATATAGCCTAGGAGTGTAGTAGGCTATACCATCCAAGTTTGTGTAAGTGTACTCCAAGATGTTTGAACAAGATGAAATCACCTAAGGATGCATTTCTCAGAGTATATCCCTGTCATTAAGTGACACATGACTACCTTTTGCCTCTCAGAATAATACTCTTTATTAAATTGCATTGTTTTTCATACTTATTAGCTTACTAACATGGTCTCATGTTATGTTTGCTAAAACTGGCTTAAGATATTCAATTTTACTTCAGCAAGTATGTTGAAAAGCGTACATCATACACAGCATGACACAGAATTCGTTGGCATTAACAAAGGCCAAGTTATCCATCTTCCACACATTTATTTGGGATCTCCAAAATGTCAGTCCCTGGGCAAACTAAGATAAAGACATAGCTCCTACCCTAAAGGATCCCACAGTCTACTGGGCTCAAGGACAAGTAAGTAAACACAGAGGTGGGTACAACGTGATAAAGGAACATGAAAGATCTGCTAACTACGTCTGATTAGGTCCAGGAAGTCTCCATGGTTAAGTAGAAAACAGGGGTGATGTGCACACAACAAGAAAGAGCACCAGAACAGAAGCATGTGGAGAGAGACAGTGTTAAAGTCCCTATGTGTTTAAGGACAGGCAGTTGGTGTAGATGGAATGTAAAATGACAATCTGGGCGGAGAGGAGGCTGATGAGGCTAAACAACAAGTGGACCGGACGACAGTCAGGAAGGTCCTCAAATATCAGGTACACAAGTTTTTTAACTTCATCCTGAAGAGACTAAGATCCTTCTAGAATTCTAAACTACTTCTCTCTCCTTGTATTGTGGGGGAATTTAGGAGTAGAAGCATATCAGATTTTAGATACTAGAAAGTACACTAGAAGTGGTAAAAAGGATAAATTATTTAAGGAAAGGAACTAGGGCTGGAGCAAGACTACGAGTAAAGGTGATACTGAGCAGGATATGACAACTGTCTGTGCATCATCCATCCTTCCAAACAGCCAGTATTTACTGAGTGACTACCATGTGTTGGCTGCTAGGAATAAATGAGTGAACAAAGACAGAATCATAACTAAAGCAGCTTCAACACGGATGAACTGGAGATCAGAGAGTTATTCAGGAGGAAGAAGTGAAAAGAGCTGGTAACTGCAAACAAAGAATAGAGAGGCTGGAAGAATGAGATCTTGGGGTCTGGGTATATGGCAGTGCCATTCACCCTACTAGGGAACTCTGGAGAAGAATGAGGCCTTTTGTACTATGTCTATACCATAGTTTTCAAAGTGATACAGGGCATCCAGGAAGACAGGGCCATAGGAAGGTGATAACGGACACAGTTAGAGATTTAGATTTGGTAGTTTTGATACCGTGATATATAATAAGAAATATATATTTTGGTCTTCTATACCTCCTAGCTCACAGGTCCTAAAACTCTTGGAATTTCCTAAGTGATAAAAGCCATAAAAGGTAAAAGAAGGGCCTTTTATTATTCATAACAAGCCCCCTCCAACTAAAAAAGCAGAGTTTATGTTAATAAAGTGACTTCTGCAAAGTCCCTGAGGATTGAGGGGGAGGTGGCAGGGATGGTGCTGAGGGACTCTGGCTGTCAGGGGAACCAACCCTATAACTAAAGGGTTGGAACGTTCTGCTCCACTCCTGATCTTCTGGTTGGGGAGATGGGCTGGAGGTTGAGTTAAGCAACAATGACCAAAGATTTAATCAATCATGCCTACATTATGAAGCTTCCATTAAAACTCCAACTGAAGAGGGTTGGAGCATTTCCATGTTGGTGAACAGTGGAGGTGCAGGTCATCAATTTACTTAATAGGTCATGTGGGTCTGGGTATATATATCTGGTGGCTAGTTTCTGATTTACAGACTTCTTTATCTTAATTTAAAACATTCCAAGGCTTTAGACAAAATTTCATTCCTTTAGCCAATCACAAATCAAAGAATCTTTAAACCCTCCTATAACCTGGAATCCCCTGCTTCCAGACGTTCTGCCTTTTTGGGCCAAACCAAAGTACACCTTCCATGTATTGATTTATAACTACATGTAATTCCTGTCTCCTTGAAATGTATAAAACCAAACCATAACCCAACCACAGCGAGACCACTTGCTCAAGGCTTCTTGAGTGTGGCTCTCTAGGCCATGGTCACACACATTCGGCCCTGAATAAACCTCTTTAAATTGTTTTACAGAGTTTGGGTCTTTTTTCACTGACAGCAGGATTTGAAAGAATACGATTTTCCCCTTTTTTGTTCAAATAAGCAACTGATTTGACTTTTTTTTTCATCTTTTATTATGGAAATAATAGCCTCAAATAGTAAATATTAAATGAAAGTTAAAATGAGTTAGTTAGAATTGAACAAGCTCTGTAGAAATCAAACCTTTAGTGATAAACATATTCCAAGGAGATCTTTAAAAATTACATTTCTGAGTTCCAAAGGAAAGACAGGCCCTTCTCAGAGATATTGATGCTTGAAAATTCTTAAATAGTGAAAATGCTGCTTTTATTTTTTCCAATAAACGTGTGAACAAGAATAAAACCTTAAGCCCCCCAGCTGAATGAATAGACCCCCCATTGGCCAAGGTGATCCCAGATCCACCCTAAAGCTGAGTTGCTGGCCATGAGAAGGGAGATCAGACATGGCTCCTCCTCCTGCCCCCTTCCCTTCTTGGAGATACCCTTTGTAACTCAATAACAGGCCTAAGGCTAAACAGCACAAAGCTTAAACCACACCTGCAGGCCATCAATTTACTCAACAAATTACTTGAGTTTCTGTAGCCTGTCTGGGATTAACAGACATCCTTATTTTAAGTTAAAACATTCCAAGCCTTTAGATAATCTTCATTTCTTTAACCAATTACATATCAAAAAATCTTTAAACCCCACCTATAAGCTATAAGCCCCAGCTTAGAGATGTCCCGCCTTTTTGGGCCAAATCCATTCATACCCTCCACATACTGACTTAGGGTCTCATGTGTAATTCCCATCTCCATGAATGTATAAAACCAAACTGTAACCCAGCTACCAAGGGCACATTTTCTCAGGATCTCTTGAGGCTATGTACTCTGGGCCGGTCACACACATTGGGCACAAAATAAACCTTCTGAATTATTTTAGAGTCTGTTTTTTTTCCCATTAACCAATGTAATAGCAGAGGTTTGCTCATTTTGTTGTTGTTGTTGTTGTTGTTGTTGTTGTTGTTGTTTTAATCCTAATGCCATGTTATCCCATTCTTCCTAAAAGTTCTCCATTTCCGTTTACCTACTTAGGGTAGGTTAAAACCACAGTTAGTGAATTGCAAGGGACACACAGATATTACTTAATTCAGTGTCCTATTATCCCTTTCATGGCATTCCTGATGAGGTGAACATGCAATATCTGCTGCCCTTTCTCTTAAACTGAAGAGATTTGATTATAATCTCAGCTGGTGGAACACTCTTTTTTATTTTTAAATAAAGCAGTGATTTTTTAAGATAGAAAATAGGCCTTGAATGTTGAATCCTGAATCTGCTCCTTCTTTACTTTGGGCCAGACACTTCACTTTCAAGATCTTAAATTCTCCCTTGTATGATGCAGACCATACCATGTCGCTGCATGGTTGTGAGCATAACATGACATACATGAAAGTACCTTGTGGAGAGCAGTTTCTCATGAAATATTACGTCCTTCTTGGAAGTTCCTTTTTATACTGCAGTGAGATTTACAGTATGTTACTCTGTTTCCTTTAGGAGCTACACAAAATTAGTCTTATTCCTTTATAACCTGCGACTGCCCTTTGAGCACTAGAAGACAACTTAGGGAAGTTATTTTTTCAAATGCCAACTATCACATTTCTTCCCACCAGATGGTTTTAATAATGACTTGGGAAAAAAATCAATGGTAACCTTCATTAGAACAACTTATCAAGTCTCTGTTTAGGGTTATTTAGTCCGGCAAACATTTACTAAGTGCTTACGATGTGCCCAAAACTATGCTAGTGGCTAAAGATTAAACTAATTAAGAAACACAATATTTTTTCCTAGAAGTTAGTAATCTGAAAAATAGACAATACCAAAAAATGGTTGTACATATAGGTATATGCTAATAATTATGTCATATGAAAACTGGTATGTGAATAAAACTGAAAAATCATACAGAGGCACCTGTGCTGGGTTCTCCACAGATGGCGATTTTTAAAAGCTCAGTCTTGAAAATATTCATTCATCTATTCCTTTAGCAAATATTTACAAAAGACCTACTGTGTGCCAGACATCATACTAGTTGCTGAGAATAAAAAGGTGAATTGGGGGAGCAGTCCCCACTGCTGTGGAATTTATAATCTAATTTATGACTATTCCAGTTCAATGTTGTAACTATTTTAGTATATTCTAAAAAGACCAACTTTTCTCCTTGATACATGAACAAATAACCATTTCTTTGTGTTACAGGATTCTTTGCTTTTTAAGTTTGATATCTTATAGTGCGCCCACCCTATCTAAAATTCTAGGAAGAAAGAAACAGACAAAAAATTTAAAAGCAGACTATAAGCGTGGTGTGTGAGTGGTCTTTAGAATTTCAAACAGTGAAGACCAATGGCCAATGTCTGGAAGTATCCCAGAGACTGCAAAGCTGTACCAGAGAGGCTAGAAGTAGGAAATTCAATTAAAATTGGGTCAGGGGAGGAAGATGAGGTCAGAAGAGCATACCTGAGAGGCAGTGCTACTAATGGCGGCCAATGTAGGTGAGGTGAGGGGCTTTATCTACTCCTTATACCAACTACCAGCAATACTTTGTTATATACAGTGTTCGGCTCCTGAAGCTTTTACTATGACTCTGTCAAGAGGGCTTACAAAATGCTAGGCTAAATGAGGAAATTTAGTTACTAATCTTAAAAGGTATTCCTAGGAATAATAGATACTAAGTTAAGTGGAAAAGTTATAACATTTATAATGCGAGTCCTTAATGACAGTAAGTCAACTTGGGGAAAGAGGTATACCGTGATAATATATTTTTTTTCCTCTGGTGTCCCACTATACTCCCAGAGCATATCTGGAAAGCGCACAGCTGTTTTATGTGTGCAAGAGTTATTACTGCATGAAGTTGATGAAATTGCAACTGCTGCATGTCAGCCAAATTGAAACAATGATGGCAGATGTAGCCATCAGTTATTTGAAGGTAACACTATGGTGTGACCAAAAGAGTACTGGCCTTGTGTTGAAACCACAGCTGCAGTGTCAACCAGTGCCTGGAAGCATGCCAGGTGCAGTGAGTGTCAGACAGCAGCAGTGCGGGCTGCCTTCCCCCATAGGAGCTCTCAAACTTTTGTCTGCTCCTGAAAGGACACAGGCGTTCTTCTGCAGTGCCATCATCCTTGAGTGGATGGAAAGGGGAGTGAATTAACGCAACAGAATACTCTGCAATTCAATTGTTTCCATGCCTTTCCAATCATTTATCAAAAAAATCAGAGCAACAAGTAGCAGAACCAAATGTCTTCCTTTTGCTTTTCCTTCCTTGGACTTTAAGCTTTCAAGTAATTTTTATTTTTACTCATCTATGTAATTTCTTTCCAGACTCACTAGTGTATACATGTTGATACAGAAAATATGCGTACCTGGTTCACACGGCAGAAATGCAGTCAATCTTTATTGAGAGGAAAGATGAATTACATGTGAAGAAGGCAATAGCTCTTTCTGAAATATGTGGATTGTGAAGCCAAAAAAGTTAAAACACCTTGCCTGACTGATACTAAAATTTATGGGAAAATGGAGACTACGATCCAGGTTTCCTACACTCTCTGCCTGACAATTTCCACTACGTCATCCAGCCACATCTACGTTAAATCCAAACCTAAGAGAAATGGACAAGAGCTGAGGTGGAAATAAACAGACACGGGACCCACCTAAAAGGAATTTAACATTTCCTCACCTTCATAGTCTCTGCTACTTTTAGGAGACTCAGCATTTGTGGAAGAGCTCAAAGAATGATTATTTTAAGTTTGATAATAATATTAGGAAATAGGAACAAGTCAAACTGTAATGAATAAAAAGAGAAGAGATGGGGCCACATCCTTCCTCGACTGAATAACAGAATGGTGACTGTTTACTATGGGATTTATTCATTGAATGTAATTCACTGAGCTCCAAGTACGTAATCTCTGCCAAGTATAAAGAGATGATAATTATCCATCCCCCTGTCCAGAAGTTCACAGTCTAAGTAGGAGAGAAATATAACAACTGTAGAATGTTCAATAGGTAAGCTATTACCTCCTCTGAATTTACCTAAAAATAGTTGACCTAAGTCTACAAGGATGAATAGGAGAAACTCAAACGAAATATGAGAAGATCATTTTAGCCTGAGCAGGCAGCATGAGAAAAGTCTGCAAGCATAAGAAAACATGGCCTCGTCAGGGAATTACAAAAAGTTCAGTATGTCCAAGACAAAGATCTTGATCTTTCCAGTGGCTACAGATGAAGCAGAAGAGGTTGTCTGTGGCCCAGCGATTACTGCAATCTTTAGAGACTGTGCAAAAAGATACTTAGCAAGAGAGTGCCATTAAAGTAAAACATGAAAATCTATTGGTTCTTGCATTTTATCTCTGTCACTGACAACAGCTGATATACCCTTAAATATTTTCAATTACTAATATGAATCCTCTATCCACTGCTTATTTTCTTCATTTGTGGTAAACTAAGATATTACAGTAAGAATCCTAGGGAAGTTATATTCTTAAAGAATTCCTTTCTCTCTCAATTTTCATGGTTCTTTCTCTTATGTCAAATCAGTCTATGAACCATTCAAAGAAACACTGAATGGTAAATAAAAAAGCTTGCTGATCTGTACCAACTGGAAAAAAAAAAAAGAACTTTTGTCTTCTTCCCTGAGAAGAATTCCATCAAAAATCTACACTCAGCAGCATACTTTAAGAGGAAACACTTAAGAGTGAAACCATCTTAGTATATGTAGGCAATTATTTTTTAAATGATTTAAGTATTCAGAAGAGTAAAATATGAAAGAATGTTATGTTAAACTCTTATAAAAGCTTGATAACATGTCTCCTGGACCCCAGCCTTGCACCTCCCCACCACTCAAATTTTTCTCCCATACCTTAGATTTAAGCTATTTGATAAAAGAGGTCGTGTAATTTTTGTACTTCTAGTACCAAGTACTTATTTAGCATTTAATAAATGTTTGCTGAACTAAGGGAGACTTATTCAAGAGCTAAAACGAGGTGAGGGAGGGTACTTGGTTACAATGTCCAGTGCCACTGTTTGACACCTTCACTTACATATTCTCCATAGGTCTCTTGTGTTGGGGGTGGCGGTGGAGGTCTGTACCCAGTTGGGGGGACTCCTCTTGCTCTCGGAGTGAGAAGTCCTCTTCCCCGACTCACTGGCCCTCTGGTAGACAGGACTCCCCTGGGAGTCGGTGTCCCTCGTGGGACACCAACTCCAACCGGCCGGGCTGTGACTCCTCCCCTTCCCCTGCAAGCGAGAGGGTCAAATTAGCAATATTTATCATATTCTCTAACATTCCATTATTCATATATGTTTAAACCTCAGAAAAATCAATGTGCTGTATTTCTGTAAAAAGGAATAAGGAAATCATAAGCAAAGTAAGAACTAAAGCAAACAAGAAACAGTTATCTACCAAAAGGAAGTTAAGTCATTCAGGCAGTTAGTCCAGCAACAATATGATATCAAAGAAGTACAGACTTAACTTCTGGCTAGTATGCATAGGAGGAAGCCATGACATCTGGAGAGGCTGCGTGCACTGTTGACTTCCACATGATACCACGCTAGGATCACACCATCAAGTGGGCCTTACCTTGCTTTTCTATGGACAAGGAAGCTGAGGCTTAGAGAGCAAAGTCAGGGACCAAAGCATATGCCATACTTCCACCAGACAGAAAATAAACTGTACTTTCCCAAATAATGTATCACCTACATGGTAATATAAAATAGCATTCTTAAATAAATACAAGCATTTTCTAAAGTAGAATTCAACATATCCATGTATTTCTAATGTAAAACATGAGACTTCAGGTCAGAGAGGAAGAAAGGAAGTGGCTATATCAAGAATGGTTCAACCTAAGCAAAAACCTGAGAAAATGTTCAAGTTCTATTTGAAGAAATAAGTACAGAAAAGGGTGTCCACACCAGAGAATAAA
The DNA here is from genome assembly GCA_004363605.1 of Indri indri. Lineage (NCBI taxonomy): Eukaryota > Metazoa > Chordata > Mammalia > Primates > Indriidae > Indri > Indri indri. Next base: position 15,173 of record RJWJ010013188.1, read on the forward strand.
GACACAGCCTGATCCACCTCACCTATACAATGTCCACTAAACAAGGACTGCAGCTGATAATGCTGGTTGTCTACAGATCAGTTTCCTCCTCCTTCAGTGTGTTTGGGATGGCAAACACACAGTTAAAAACTCATTTTACAAAAACAAAAGAGAAAATTAACAAAACCAAAAACTGGTCCTTGAAAAGATCAATAACCCAATTAAAAAATGGGCAAAATACCTGAACAGACACCTCACCAAAGAAGATATACACAGATGGCAAATAATCAAATAAAAAGATGTTCAACATCATTTGTCACTAAGGAATTACAAATTAAAAAAAAAATGAGATACCACTTCACACCTATTAAAGTAACTAAAATAAAAAAAATAACTGGATATACCAATCATTGGTGAGGAAGTGGAACAAAAGGAACTCTCATTTATTCCTGGTGGGTAATGACAAATAAATAAATGTATGGTGAGAGCAAGGTTTTCCCTGTTGGAGTGGACGCTATAGATAAGCAAGGGAAAGAGGCTACAATGATCAATGTGGTAACAGATTAGAATCAGAGACGTTAGTATAAACTCATGTTCAGTTTACTATAGATACAGATGGTTAAAGAAATAAGCACAGTTATATGTATAGACATCGGTTATTATACACACATACACATCCTTGCTCTGTCAGCTGAGAGAGTCTGGAAGCAAGGATATTCCAGTAGCAACAAGCAGAACTAGCACCCCGATCTTGGGTCCTAATACCACTCCCCAATAAACAGAGTGAGAGTTCCTTGGAGAAATGGCTGATTCCAGGACTGGAGATAGAAACACATACAAGATGAATCTGGAGCAACTTGTAGTGCCAGAACGTAAGGAAGTGCTAAAAAAATAGTAAATGAATAAATAAAAACCCCAAATCATGGGGGTATGTCAAAGGAACAGAAGAGTCTACTTAAAGAACTCCCAATGGCCAACATTAAAAGAATCTGAGCAACAGAATGCAGTAGTATTGGATTGTAACCCAATGTGCAAAATTAATATTTATGAGTCCACGTTGATATAAATAAATGATTGAATCAATGAATAAATAAGGGAGAAGAGACAAATCTTCCCAATAATTTTTGTAAATATCTCCCCCGCCAGGAGGTGAACTATAATTCCCCACTCCCTAAAGAAGGAGTCTCTCCATAGTGACTTCCTTTTAAAAGATGCAGTGGATAGTGAGAAAAAGGAGCAATATCCTTACGGTGGTAGAAAAGCCTGACAGATACCACTTCAGCCAGGTGATCTTAACATGAACAGTGAGAAGTCATGTGGATAGTATTTACTTTGATATGACAGTATGAAAATGGCATTCATTCCCCAAACCACAACCCAAGGCTAATCATGAGAAAAATACAGGACAAAATCCAACTGAGAGACATCTTACAAAAGATCTGACCGGTACGCCTCAAAACTGTCAAGATCATTAGAAAAAGTCTCAAGTACTGTCACAGCCAAGAGGAGCCTGAGGAGACATGATGACTAAATGTGATGTGGTACCCTGGGGAAAAAAGATACTAGATAAAAACTAAGGAGATCTGAACCGGACTGTAGTTAATACTGTGTCAATGCTGTAGTTAATAATGTGTTAATATTGGTTCATTAATTGAAAGAAACGAGCCATACTAGGGGAAACTACATGTTGGTTATGTGGAAACTTTCTGTGCTATCTTGGAAATCTTTCTGTAAACCTAAGACTGTTTTAAAATACCAGTAACATTAAAAAACAACAACAAAAAACCCTCAGTTTTGCAGCTTTCTTGCAGCCATGGGTAGCTTGTGATCCAGTTCTGGCCAATGACACATTAGCACTGAATGAGATTTATGGGAAGCTCTTTGAAACTACAGTTGGCATTCTCCTTTCACTTGGTCCTGCATGTGATGTGGAGATGGTTGTAAGATGACAAGCTTGCAGACGAAAGTGACAAGCTAAGGAAAGTATAGCCAAAAGCTAGAGGGAGCCAGGACCCTGAATGGCAGTGTGGGGTTGCTGATAAAATCTCTACTGGGTGAAGCCACTATAAGTGGATATTTGGTGTTAGCAGTTGAACCTAATTTTAACACAAGAAATCTGAAGCAATTAAAAGAAATAACATTTTTTTCTCATAAATTAACCTCACCCTTAGATAACCTTTTCGTGAGTAATGTAAATTAGTTTTTCTTTTTTTTTTATCCTACGCCATAAATATTGGTACAGTACAAATGTTGGTCAAGAGTCAAGGGCACTGGAATCAGATCTGAATTCAATTCCTCATGTCCTCGATAGCTTAACTTTACCTTCCAGTTAACATTCAAACCAACCAAGACTCAGAACTTTCCAAGCCAGTTTCCTCAATTGTATAATGGGGATAAAGAAAGAACCCACTTCTTAGTGTTATTTTGAGGGAAAAATTGCACAATACGTATAAAGTGTTTGAAATGTTTTCTGACTCAATAAAGATGAACAATTTATATAAATTTCAATCATTCTGAACTGTACTGACAGAGACACTATAGTTTTTGTACTGCTTTACTTTGTATCTCCAGTATATATCAAGAAAAATCTTCAATGTGATTAAACAGTAGATCCTAGATATAGTACATTTAACTCCTTTGTGCTACTTCAATTAATTAGCACATATGTAAACTATTAAATAATTAAGGCTTCCTGTTTCCTTATCCAATACCTCACCATCGCCATCCAAGGTACTATATGGACCACAAAATATTCAATATGCTTCCTGAATACACAAATGTATGCCTTTCATCAAATTGAAAGACATAAATTTATATATTCAAGAAGCTCACAAATCTTTCCCATAATCATCGGTACTCTTCGTTATGTGTCACTGGGTGTATGGAATCGTAGTAAGGAATTATTAGCTGCTACAGAATTTCAGACGAGTCATTTGGTACATCCAGTAGTTCTGGATACTTATCTCTAAAAGATACTTTGAAGATTAATTTTTTTAAGTGTTGAAATTCCACAAGAATGGTGTTAAGCAGCACAGCATTAACACCGCTTTAGATGACACTGGTGGGTGAATGGCATGAAGCAGAGTGACTTGCTAACATAAGAATCTTGTCACATCACAAAGCATTCATTGAGTGCTACGGATGACGTTCAGGGTAAAGCGGAACAGCTGGACTGACAACATGGGATGAAAAGAGAAAAAGTGTCTGTTAGATGACATTAACATTGATAATCAACAGGATTTTTTTTAAACTTGAAAAGTAGATCCAAACTGATAGGAATAGGGTGCCACACTGCTCAGAATGAGTGTAACGGAAGAACAGAAAGATAACACATCTGCAGAGAAAGTTTCAAAAGCAGATGAATTAATGAACTATAATGGTTCTTTCTGCCTGCATTTTTTAGCAGGGTAACCACAGTTTCTGGTCCTGAAACTAAAATATGAAAAAAAACTCATAGAGGATTTTGTAGTGGAAAATTTTCATGGGAATACATGCTTTGAATGAACAAATACAAGAAAGTACTGACTAATCAGAAACGACTTAGTTTATAGATGAATAAAAGCTTTTATATGTGATGAAAAAACATACGCTTTGGGTTTCAACATACCCATATTTGAATTTAGTTCTGTCACTTCATCTCTGAGCCTCAGTTTTCCCACCTGTAAGATGGGGTTAATGATACCACTCTCTTGCAGAATAGCTGTGAAGTTTATGTATAGGGTATGTCAAGCACCTAGCCTAAAACAGGCACTTGGTAAGTGGGAATTACTATTTATACTTTTGCTTCTATTGTCCTCATACTTTCTTTTGGCTGCTTATTGAAAGATAAGTAGAGCAGACAGAAGGTACAACCCATGTCAGTTCTCATTTTATACATTTAGCAACAGCAATGCAGTCTGGTAGAGTAAGAGTTTGTAAATATGTACTAAATCATTTGGCTTTTATCTATAACTTTTACAAGCAGCAGCAAAGTATAACAGATAAAACAACGGGTTCAGTGGCAGAAACCGGGACTGCTAACACCAGCTCCCCAGTATTACTAGTTTGGTGACCTGGGGAAATACAGTTGACTTCTGGGGCTCAGGAAGGGTAAGGCCCAAGGCTGATTACAGAGTGGGACCTGTGACAAGGTCCTAACCTAATATTAGTGGTATCACAGGGAGGAAAACCTTCCCACAGATCCATTTGAGTTCCATGCCCCAATGCAGTAATGATCTGAGGGATAACTGCATTTTTCCTATAGAATCCTTAACACATTTGACAATCGTTCTTCATTCCTGACAGTGCTTTTCTGTGAATAAAGCTTAATCATTCTAAGGTCTTTTTCCTAGCCTAGGATTGCTATGCGAATGAGAGGACAGACAAAAGGAAAAGGTGAAAGCAGCCTACAGTTGGACTCCCTCAGAACGCACTTAAGAAACTGTCAGAGCTGATGAAGACAAAAACTTCCAAACAGATGATGGTGGTAGCTCTCATTCTGAGCACCTTTAGAGACCACCTGAAATGTGCTTCTACGGCAGTGCTTCTCACATGTTCACGTGCATCCACATCACCCAGGGGCCTTGTTACAGGCACCGTCTGAGTCAGCGGGTCTGGGGTGGGACTGAGATTCTGTTTTTCTAACAAGCTCTCAAGTGCTATTGCTGGTAGCCTGCAGACCATCTTTTGATTAGGTGGGTTTACGATCCAGAGGCTACAGCCCTGTCATGAAATACACTATTGGTTCTCTTTTTGTTGTTCTGTGTTCCATCCAATCTTCAATGCAATTAAAAAATTAACTGAGCAACTGCTTCGTTATCCCACAGTGTAAAGAGTACAAAAGAAATCCAAGGCGATTTGTAAGTTATAATTTCCAAGTTACAAACTGGTTATTAGTAAAACTGTTGACAATATAATGTAAGGAAGTATACTCTTTTATAAAGCACAAGAAAGTCATTTATCTTCTCTCTGGATCCAATTAGTAGCCCCTAATGACAGAGAACTCCTTCCTCACTTTGAAGTCTATGTCACTCACTGTCATCCAATTCTGATTGTTAGCATGTATTTACTTTTTTATTTAATTACAAAAATAACAAAAATCTTTCTCCATAATTTCTATCAGTTCTATTTCTGCCTTTTGGAACTATGCAGTACAAGTTTCCTTCCCTTCAGAGAACAATGATGTTGACAAAGGAACTTAAGAGAGAGCTTTGCTCAAGGTCCTATGTTGAGTGATCATCACATTGTCACTGCTACGGGAATTTAATTTTTAGTGTAGGATCATTCTGAGTAATCAGAAAAGGAATTGTGGCAGAGTCTGAGCTTGAATAGGACATTAAAAAAATTAAATAGAATTTGGATAAGGGTGTGCTCAATTTTCTATCTCCATTTTATCAATGAGGGAACTATGGCTTGGAGAGAAGTAACCTCAAGTTCCTCTAGGCCATACAGCTAGTTAGAGCCAAGGGTGACTCTAGAAACTCTAATTTTCCAGTGCCACACCCTAATTTCAAGCCACAAACAGTCCCCTTCTTTTCTGTTTCTAAACCTCCCTCTGCTTAGGAAGACTTCCCTTTTGCACTATCTTGCCTGATTCCTTCACCTTCCCTGTAAGTTTGTTCAAACCCGTTCTCTCCATTCAGAATACTCCTGCCCTCATTTCTGTTTCCATCGTACTCTTTGTTCATCTCTCTTTACCTTATTTATACCATTCTGTCCCAGTCACTTGTCTCTCTGACTTTCCTCTCTTACACTCTAGACTCCCTGAGATCAAGACAATGAATCATCTCTGTAACTTCAATTCTTGACACAGAAAGGACTCAAGGAAATTTGTGATATTAATAACATAACATCAGAAACAGACTGATTTTCAAAGAGGTTTTGAAAAAAAATATTAAAACTTCTGAAAAACCGAAGTGTGGTGGGGAGGAGCTTGCCACTGTATATGAACATGCTCCCTGGATTCCCTTTCCAGCATTTGCACTGGACATGTATGTGCTGGCCGAACTGTAGCCAAGAGAACCAGGCTTAGGCTGCTTTTCTTGTTTGTCCGCCCTTGCTGGCATGTAAATTATGAGTTTTTGTCATAAGTTCTCAATAATTTGCAACACTATTTGCTTCAGTGATTGCCTTCATAAAGACTATTAATATTAAGGTGATTTCAAAAGAAACCATCAATTTTTTTCCTTTTGTCTCCTGTTCATCAACTCCAGGGAGGCTGGTCAATAATATACCATTGGAGAGTACTTTAATAAAAAGTAATTTGATATTGAGTACTGATTTCAGTAGGAGGAATTCAGTGGACCTTACAGTAGGAAACAAAAACAAAAACAGAGAAACTCATTTTCAACCTAAGTCCTCTAGTGTTCTGCCTGGGATACAGGGCAGTCATGTCAGGTATAGATACCTGAGTTGTTTTAAAGGCACAAACTGTACAGTAATGACAGAGTTGGAAGGAAGGAGAGGAGGGTGACTGCTGTGATAGTTTAGGTGGGGGGTTGTCCTGGGCAGGTTAGTCTAGCAGAGAATCAAACAATTTAAAAATATCCCAATAAAGTTTTTATTTAAATTTTCCATAAATTTTTTCAGTTGAGAAAGAATTACCACTTTCTTTTATCTACCCTTTCCTTAATAAAAAAGAAAAGTACTTTTTAATATTGATTGGTACATTAATATAAATCATCTCATACACTGGGTGAAACATTTATGGACCTAATATTAACTACTCAAGTTTTCCTGGTAAGACTTCTCATAACTTCATATACTAGAGGGGAAAAATGTACTATTTTCAGTTATTAAGACGATCCTTAGCAACTACAATATCATTCTTAATCCATTTTAAAGAGACTATCATTTAACATTTCTACTTAGCATGTAACACTTTGTTTATCCTTCTAAAACTAAAAAAAAAATTAAAACAATTAAGGATTTTAAACATTTCAAATGGCAGTAAAGAAAATTTGTTTTTACATTATCAAAAAATAAGGTATTAAATTCCTAAAATGTATATGCATTAAAGAAAATTTTGCCAAAATAAATACATTCTGCCTTCTAGTCGTATGTATAGATACAAATTCATAATCAACAGATACATAATTGCCTTGTAAAGCTACCTTATAAGAATCAAAAACTATCTTTTTTAATAGAGTAAGAGGCAGAGAGGAATTCTTCTTTTTCACAAAAAACTGTCTGAAACTGGGTTAGGTGTTGGGGTAGAAAGATGGTGGGCAATGCTGGTTGAGAGGAGGAGCAGAAAACAGTCTCTAGTCTGGCACTCCCCACCGAGTAATCCTTTGCAAAGAGTGCTCATTCCTTCATCCATCCACTCGCTGGACTTTACTGAGTGGCTGCTGTGCACCAGGTCCTGTTTTGTGCAGTGGGAATGTAACAACAGGAAACAAGACAGGAGAGTTTCTGAGAGACCTCACGGAACTCACATTCTAGTAGACTTGCACATTCAATAGAGGTTAAAAATATATTTTTACTTAGAAAAGTATAACTGTTTCCTATAACTGTCCAACTTTTGCTATAATTTCAAATACTAACTACTACAGTTAATTTTTATCTTAAAACAAACCAGACTTAGAAAAAACCTTTTGGTGAACTTGATGCTGCTGGATAATTTAAAATCTCTAACTTGATCCTTATCTAAAATTTTTCCTTGATGACAATTCTGTAAATCTCTTGTCAATTTGCGTAGTAATTTTATAGCAGCCAATTTAACACTGCATTTTTGCATGTATTCTGAATCCTGAAATGTGAGTTTCTTTATCTCAAGGCTTAAAATTAATGATTCTAAAACTTTATTTCAGTGAACATAAAAATTACATACCGGTTTTTATTGTAAGTACTGCATTACATTTTAAAAGCTGAAATAATTTATGAATTTCAGAAAACTTCTTTATAAGAAAATAAATCGATTCCTAATATATTCTGCTAAAATTTAAAAAAATTATGTAGTCAATAATGAATAAAAAAGGTTAGGTTATTATTACTTTTTAATCTACATGGCTCTTAATGATGATAAAGTTTAGAAGACACTACTGTTTAAACAAATATAAACACAGAAAAATATAAAGTTTAAAATCTGAGCCCAGATTTTAACATGGTCCTTCAATATAAATTGATGAAAGGCTGCTCACAGGCAAAATATATTATAAAATTTAGGCATCAGTTATGGGCGGGGGCAGGAACATAGGGAGATGGTCACTCATTAGTTGGTAAGCAGAATATAATACATAATTAAAAAGAGAATTTACATAAATTCCGATTACCAATCAAGTCCTCCTCAACTTCCTGAATCATTTCTTTACTATTTCAGAGAATACGTTCATTACTTTCACTAGTTCTTCCAAACCTTTATATTTGGACCATGGCATCAATGCATATTTGTTTTCTTGTCATTTTTATTTTTTCCTCCCATGTTTATTTTGTTAGCTCAGAGTTTCTTTGGGGCTCCTTTATGAACACTCTTATCTCTCTAGCACCCATTGATAGCGCGTCTTCCTCTGACGTTTCTGTTTATTTTAATCTTATCATCTTTAATCTTCTATAAATATCTCCAAATTACTAATTTAATAAATTTCAATATTTTATAAATTTTAAAGCATTTTTATTCATTAATTTAGTGAAACTTTAGGGGAGAAGAAGGTAAAAGAATACGTATCTCTGGAAGTGAGGCTCTTGATATTCATTGTTTGAAAAAGCTCCATAGGTCCCCAAAACCTGAGAACCAGTGAGTTACCCATTTTTTTAAGAACAAACACAATTTTTGCAGCCTTCTATCCATACAGCATTTATGGTACAAAGGTGTTATGATTTTAGGCTTTGAAATACTTCCTAAAAGCATGTAATGGCAAGAATCAAGATAGCATAAATTAAAATATTTTGTGTATTCTTTAAATTCAATGTTAGATGAGAGAAATGGAAAAGACAGGAAGCAGCTATTCTGGGTGGCTTTGTGTGTGGCAAGTGGGATGGTAATCATATTACATATGCACTTACTTCTCAGGAGAAACGTGTAATATCGGCAGTGCTGTCCGTATTTGACTAAAGTGTAGAGAAGTGAAACTGCTTTCCCATGCCACTTAAATAGTCAGGAGTGTAAGTGACATTTGAATTCAGATTTACCTAATTCTAAAGCTCTTTTCTATGAGATATCCTTCAGGAACAAAAACAGACCTAAAGATCACCAAAAAACTGTTAGAACTGATAAATGAATTCAGTAAGGTTTCAGGATACAAAATCAACATACAAAAATCAGGAGCATTGATATATACCGATAGTGAACAATCTAAAAAAGAAATCAAGAATGCAATACCGTTTACAAGAGCTACAAAAAATATGAAATAGCTAGGAATCAATCTAACCAAAGTTCTAAAGATCTAAAAATAGGACTACCATATGATCCAGCAATTCCACTACTGGGTATATATCCAAAAGAAAGGAAATTAATATATCAAAGAGATATCTGTACTCCTATGTTTATTTCAGCACTATTCACAACAGTCAAAATATGGAATCAACCTGAGTGCCCATCAATGGACGAACGGATAAAGAAAATGGATAAATGAAAATATTCCATATAAAATGTAAATTATTCAGCCATAAAAAGGAATGAAATTCTGTTGTTTGTAGCAACATGGATGGAACTGGAGGCCATTATGTTAAGTGATATAAGCCAAGCACAGAAAGACAAACATCACATGTTCTTACCCATGTGGGAGGTAACAAAAGTGGATCTCATAAAGAGAGAGAGCAGACTGGTGGTTACCAGAAGCTGGGAAGTTGTCGTTTGTCAATTAAAATAAATGCATAAAAAATAGAAACTTTTAATTCCAGCAGTCAGTGGGCATGCAAATTTAACCGGCCAACATTCATTAAGTTCAATGTTAAATTCAAAGTACTTTGCCATTACTGTTATGAGTGATGAAAACATCATATGATACATATAATTTGTGGTGTTGGGTGGTGGTAAATGTATTCCCGTTACAGGAGCAATTAGCAATTTCTTAGATTTTTAAAAACCTGATCTCCATTCATTTACTACTTCAGTGATTATTTATTCAACACTCCCTATTTTAAGACTGTGCTTAGACCCAGGAAAACAAAAGGCAAAAGGCACATCTCTTTACTATGAGCCCAATCTAGTCTGGAGATAAAACAAATTTAGTAACTACATTGCCACATGGTCCTAATAACAGCAGAGGTTAGCACAGGGTGCTAGATGCTCAGAAAAATAGTGCAGTACCCAAACTGGAGTTACTACATGCTTTTGGTAAAGGTATATCTCAAGAACTCAATAGAGGGGAAATAGAGTTAACTAATGTAAAATGATCTAATACAATCCCTCTTCTGAGGCCTCCAGGAAGTGCTTACAAAGGTATGAATTGACATGTTTTTAACATCTGAGAACCCCTTTATTCTTTCTTTATAGCTAGGATGGAGTTTTATTCATGTGCATCCAGACTCTTCTGTACCGGACCACTTTTAGCAATACTGTAATGATTACAGGAGAATAGCTTAAAAGCTCTTTGGCACAGCATGTAACACAATTCCTTATCAACCTCACAAGCGGTCAACTCCAACTACAGTCAACTACTACAGGTGTATCCAAAGGAGTTAATATGCAGGCAGTTAATTCAATGGTATTTAGAAGTAATTGTGCAGTCAATGAAGATTACCACAACTTGGGGTCCATTTAAAAGATCTGTGTTGCTTTCTTTAGCACAAAACTGATTGTTCCTTGTATTAAATTGTTTATGACTCTACTAGCCAAAGCATTGGCTTTGTATTATGTGTGTTTGGATTAAGACTACCAATTGATGATATACTAAGTTTAAAACTTAAAATATAACTTTAATAATAAAGGTTTTGTATTTCATTCCTCTCTATCTTGGTATTTCTTTCATCAACTGATTTATTTCATCCTCTACTGTTTCTATTTACATTCTTAGGAGATTTGAACTTACAAATGATGATGAAGATATTATAATACTTTGGCTTTGGTTTATTGTAACATTTCTATATAGAAATAATTTCAGAAGGACTTCAATGTTCATGTTACACTTATATTCAGAAAAAAATGCTTGCTTATAATAAATTTACTGATTTCAGCAAACATTTGAAGTATTATTTTTCAAATATGAAAACATAGAGATAACAAGGGATAGAAGAGCATGAACGTTAGATTAAGGCAGGTAGATACTAATCTTGACCCCACCAACTAACTGCACAATACTTCAAGAAGATGTATGACTGCCATATTTCTAGTCTTACATTCATCATTTATAAAATGGTGATAATTATAGTTTATATACAGTGGTTCTGAGGCACAGACATGAAATTTCTGGAGCACGTGTGTTCTCAAAAAATAGCCACAACATTCCACTTCTAGTTTAGCAATGTAAGCTCCAACCAAACTAACCCTTGGATAGATAACTCTAAACTTTGGCTAAAATATTAGTACAAAAAAACAATCACTTGAAGGTATTAAACAATGATTAGAAGCAGGCAGACTCTGGAATACTACTGACACTTGGAAAAAGGTAACTGGATGAGGTGCCTTTGTATGGCTTTAGCATGAGCACAAGCTATAGGAGGCACACAGAGCAGCTGCAACTCTGACTGAAGACCTATGGTTTTTGTGGCCAAAAGGTTAAAATTTGTAGCAACCACAGCTGCTGGAAAGTGAGGGAGAGACTGCAGAAAGAAGGGAACCAGAGCCATAAATTCTGTGCATGAACTCTGGCCAAATCTCCGGTGACCACTGAACCATAAATGTATAGGGCAGATTGCAAGCATCCCTGAAAAGGATGGATGATTTCAAATGAGATTTGAGCTGCTTACCAAGAAATACAGTTTGCAGTTTGAATCCAGTCAAAACATCTACTAAAACAAACAGTTTTAAAAAATAAAATACAATCAACACTCTTGGGAGGAATATAACAAATTCCAGTTTTCACAGAATAACATTTATTCCAAAATAAACCATATTAATTAGCAGACAACGAATTAAACACAGCTTTCAAAAATTTATAATGTATAAAAGAAAATAGGATAGTAATGAGCAAAAAGATAAGAAATCTCAGCAGAAAAATAAAAATTATTAAAAATCAAATGAAAATTTGACAACTGAAAAAACACAGTATCTGAAATAAAAATATCACTGGATAGGCTTAATCACAGGATAGAAAATACAAAGGAAAGAGGCAGCTTAAGACAGACTGGTTTGGAAAAGAGATAAAACAGATGACAAAAAATGAACAGAGCCTCAGAGGCCTATGGGGCAATAACATAAGGATAGTTTCCCAAACTTTCTCAGTTCACAATATCCTTAGTGTCTCAGTAATTTCTTTTATGGTATTTACCCCAGGCCAAAATAATAATTAACAATTCTGGTAAGTGAATTATGAGGCCCAAACAACTTAATCTATGTATTTCCTAACAACTTTGTAGCTGTTAGAAAAAAAATACATATCAATTGAAAGGAAATATGCCGTGATTAGGAGGTGTGTATCTGCTATGGCATCAATAAAGCACATATTACGAACACATACTATTTGCTTCATACATGTACAAACAAACAAATATAAACTGGTAATGTGGGGATAGGATGAGTTTGAAGACTTTCGAAAAAGTTTTTAGAATATATTTTTGTTCTGTTAGGCATATGTTGGTAAAACGCACTAGCTCCCATCACAATAAAGATAAAAGTAACATGGCAAATGTGGTATGAGGCATATTATTAGGACTCTCAAAATTATACTGTCCTAATCCCAGGAACCTGTACATGTTACCTGACTTAGAAAAAAGACTTTTGCAGATGTGAAAAAGGACCCTGATGTGGGAAGACTACCTTGGGTCATTGAGGTGGGCCCTAAATATAACCACATGTGTCCTTGTAAAAGGGGGGGCAGAGAGAGATTAGAGACAGACAGAAGAGGAGATGGGAGTGTGAAGATGGGGGAACAGATCAGAGTGATGTGGCCACAAGTCAAGGAATGCTGGTTGTCACCAGAAACTGGAAGAGACAATGGAAGGATTCTCCCCTAGAGCCTCCACAGGGAGCACGGCCCTCCCAACACCTTGACTTTAGCCTGGTGATACTGATTTTTGGACATATGGCCTGTGGAACTATGAGAGAGTAAACTTCTACAGTTTTCAGCCACTAAATTTGTGGTAATTTGTCATAGCAGCCACAGGATACCAATATAGCAGGTAAGTAATTTCTCATGATTGCAAGTAAATTTAATGGGAGAAGAAACGGAAATGAAAGATACTTACCACTTATAATATGGTGATGTTAAAATCATCAACAGCTACCCTATTATTATTAGGTCTTTTTTAACAGAGATGATCTGCCTGTACCATGCCCAGACCTATGTTTATTTTACATGGCAGTACCATTTATAACTGCTCTGACACTGCTCTGATCAGTAATACTCAGTAGAGGAATTTGACTTTTTGTTTTCTCATATGAACTTGGAGATACACAAGAATGCTATTTTAAATTATTTCAATATAAATTCTATCTAAAAATAAATCTATATTGTCACTAGGTTAATTGAAAAAAATTGTATTACTTCTTTCCAATGACTTAATAAAAATTCTATGTCCTTGGCCCAGCTCAAGAATTTTAGATACCACAGAGCATTTACAGTGACTAAAATGATAACAGGAATTTGGACACACTCTTGGTGCCTGACACTGTGCTTAGCATTGGTAGTGTGGCCTTAAACTAGCCTGAAGCTACAGTCAGTGGGAAAACACAGGAGACCATTATGTTAATCTGCATATCAATGTTATTACTTACCTTAAAAACAAGACTCATTTTAACAAATTAAAAAATTAATGCTATAAAAAATTAATGCTAAAATATATATTTTTAGAAACAGGGTCTCAATATGTTGCCCAGGCTATAGTGGAGTGGCTATTCACAGGGGCCATGATAGCACACAGTGTTCTCAAACTCCTAGCTTCAAGCAATCCTCCTGCCTCAGCCTCCAGAACAGCTGAGACTATAGGTGTGTGCCAACATGCTTGGCTGAATATTGGCTGTTTCTGGCTATTAATAAAGGAAACACTAAAACTGTTGCCATGGTACTCTAAACTACAAAAAAAAAAAAAAGTAAGTCAATTAATTGCACCTACCTGGTTACTGTTGGGGTTGGTACACCTCTTGTACGCAAGGTAGGTTTTCCCCGAACCACGGGAACATCTGCATTTTCCGAACCACCATTTAAATATGTTAATTCTTGAAGCTGTGCTTGCCTAATCTCATCATTATAGTCCTACAAAAAGACAGAAGATACCATAATTTGCCTCATATCAGAAATACAAAAATATTTTGAATAAAAAGCTAATAATTTTTAATAGAAAAAAGGGTTAGGAAAATAGTTCAATTCACAAAACAAGATATGAGTTTGGTAAATTAAAAATGTGTCACTAAATTTTTGTAAAAAGGGAAAAAACAAAACCACAGTATTTTTCCCCCAAGCTAAAATTTTCTATAATCAGCCATTAACTCTTTTCCCTGGGCATACTTTCCAAGTGAAATATTTATTAAAAAATTAAAATACCATTTCACTGATATGTGGGCATTGTTATTTACAACTCAGTTCAACTAGCAGTTACGGAGCACCTCTGATATGCCAAGTAACAGAAAGACAAAGAGGAGTAAGCCATGGCCCCAGCAGCCAAGGACCTAGATCTAGCAAGAGAGGACTTACATACAACAGGATAGCTTTCCTGAAACTAAGAACCACATTTACACATGCCTTTTGCACATTTCAATTTGTATATTGTACAAGTTATGAAATTCAACATTTCCAAAACTGAATATATAATCTTATTCCTGAAAACTTCCTCCTCTTCTTTCATCTTACATTACTGTCCAAATACCCAACTCAGAAACTTTGGGAGTCATCCCTGATGCCTCCCTCTTCCTTAGCACCCTCAACTCCATTCAGTAATCAACAAAGACATGGAATAAATAAATACAAGTGTGGTCTGCTCTACAATAAAAAGACAGTTCAAGTCTAAAGGATCAAAAAGGAAAGTCATCTAACTCAGCTGTCAGTAGTAAGAGTAGATTCTCTACACGGTGTCATCTAAGGATGAGTGAGAACCATTAATAATTAATTACCAGAAGAGGGGTAGCAGTATATTCCACACAGAAAGAAATACATCCTTGAAAACTCAAAGTAATGTTGAGTATAGGGAACCAAGAGAAGTTCTACATGGCTGAACTGTAAAAACAGTTGGGGGTGGGGGCAGGGGCTGAAAGTGGAAGAGAAAGCAGAGGCCAAATCACACAAAGCCTATCATTTTCAAGGTAACTTGAAATGTTTACAATTAAGGGTGCTGAGAAGCCTTTCATGATTTTAAGTTGAGTTGCATATTTAGGTTTATTTTCGGGAAAAATTATTCTAGCATTATTAAATACAGGTAACATAAGACTGAAAAGCAGGGATCAAAACACCTCAAAACACACATGCTTCTCAAGCATACATGGAACATTTTCAAGAACAGACTACATAACAGACATTGCGCAAGCCTCAATAATTTTAAAAGGACTGAAATCAAATAAAATGCATTTTCACATTACAGTGAACTAAATTAGAAACCCATTAAAAATAAATTTATGAAATTCACAAATATGTTAAAAATGAATAACATAATGAACATAACCATTAGATCAAAACAGACAACTCAAGGAAAATTTAAAAATACCCTGAGATGAATGAAAATAAAAATACACCACACCAAAATTATAGAATGCATCCAAGACAGTGCTCAGAGGAAAATTTACACCTTTAAATTCCTATATTTAAAAAATAAAAGATTTCAAATCAATAGCCTAAACTTTCACCTTTAGAAATAGAAAAGAAAAGCTAAACTCAAAGTAGGAGGAAAAAATATCAAAAGAGCAGAAATAAATAAAATAGAAAACAATAGAGAAAAAGCAACAAAATCAAAAGTTGCTTGTTCAAAAAAGGAATAAGAGAGAAGACTCCGGTTATCAAAATCAGGAATGAAAATGGGATACCACCTGGACTTTTCAGAAATAAGAAAGGATTGTAAAAGAATATGGTAAATACCTGTATGCCAAAAAAACTGGATAACTTAGATGACATGGATAAACTCCTAGCAAGACAAAAGCTACCAAACTGACTCAAGAAGAAATAGAAAATCTGAACAGATAATGTGTGACATAATAAGAAGTATATATTTGGTCTCTGCCCCAGGTTCCCTTCACAGAGATCCAAAAACGCTTGGAATCTGGTGAGTGATACAGAGGAGAGGAGCATCTTTTGTTACCCTTTCAACTACACCAGAGTTTATGTTAATGAGATAACTCTTGGAGGATGGGGGCTGGTTGCCAGAAAGAGCAAGGAAAGATTAAAGGGGTTGGAAGTTTCAGCTGTAATCTCTAGGGAGGGGAAAGGGCTTGGAGATTGATGCAATCACCAACGGCCTATGATGCAATCCACCATGTCTAAATAATGAAGCCTCCATAAAAACTTTAAATGATGGGGTCTTAAGAGCTCCCAGACTGAGGAATCCATGTGCCAGGAGGGTGGTGCATCCCCAGATCCACAAGGATAGAAGTTCCGGCACTCCAGACCTTCACAACTTGTCCTGTGTCTCTCTTCATCTGGCTGCTCATCTGTATCTTTATATAATAATAGCTTTCATAATCAACCCATAATAGAAAGTGAATTATCAAACCCAAGGAAAGGTTTGTGGGAACTCTCCATATGTAGCCAGGTTGGTCAGAAGTACAGAAAGGCCTGGGACTTAAGATTGGCACCTGAAGTGGGGACAGTCCTGAGGGACTGAGTCCTTAACCTATGAGGTCTGACGCTAACTCCAGATAGTGTCGGAATTGGAAGACAGTGTAGGACACTGAGTTGTTGTCTGGAGAATTAAAGAATTGGTGGTATGGGAGAAAATGCAAACATTTGGTGGCAGAAGTGTTGTGTGTAGAAAAACAGTTTATTCTTAACAAGAAAAAATACAAAATTAGTACTCAAAATGTTTCCTGCAAAGAAACGCCTATACCCACATGATTTCAATGGTGAATTCTAACAAACTTTTAATGAAGTAGTAATGCTAATCTTTTATATATTCTTCAAAAATTTAATAGAAAGGAACACTTCCTAACTCATTCAGTGAGATCAGTATTGCCCTGATACAAACACCAAAGACATCACAAGAAAAGAAAACTACACAGAAATATCCTTATCGGTACAAATGTTAAAGCTGTCAAATAAGAAAAAATTAAGAAACCAAATGCAGCAGCATAATTTACACACAAGAACCAAGGTGAATTTACTCCACGATTACAAGTTTGGTTTAACATCTGAAAATCAATTAATATAATATAATAATAAGATAAAGGACAAAAAAACACACGATCATTTCTATAGACAGAAAGAAAACGTTTGAAAGAAGAATCCAACACGCTTTAACGGCAAAAACACTCAACAACCTAGGAAAACCCACAGCTAACATCAAATTTAATGGTGAAACACTGAAAGTGTCATCCTAAGACAAGACAAAGATGTGTGTATTCTCACCACTTCTATTCAACATTGCACTTTAAGTTCTAGCCAGGACAATTATGTAACAAAAAGGAAAAATGGCATTCAGACAGGAAAGGAAGAACTAAAACAATCTGTGTTCACATGTGGCATAAACTTGCATACACAAAATCCTAAGGAATCCACAAATAAAACCGAGCTAATAAGTGAGTTTAGCAAGGTTGCAGGACACAACACCAATATATAAAAATCAGTTCTATTCCTTTACACCAGCAAAGAACAACCCAAAAATGAAACTAAAAATCAGTCTCATTTACATCAGCATTAAGAATACCATATTTAGGAATAAATTAACAAAATAAAAGCAAGATTTATAAACTTAAAACTATAAAACATTGTTGAAAGAAATTTTAAAAGATCTAAGTAAATGGAAAGACACCCAATTTTTACAGACAGGAGGACTTAATATTGTTAAGACGGTAATACTCTCCAAACTGATCTACAGAGTCAAGGAAATTTCAACCAAGATCCCAGCTGACTTCTTTACAGAAAATGGACACGCTAATTCTAAAATTCATATGGAAATGCAATGGACCCATAATAGCCAAAACAGTCTTTAAGAAAAACAAAACTGGAGGAATGGCATGTTCCCATTTCAAAGCTTATTAGGAAGCTAGAATAATCAACACTGTGTGGTAACAGCACAAGGGATAGACATAAATATCAATGAAATGGAAGCCAGAGCTCAGGCATAAGTTTTGGTCAACTGATTTTTAAGCAGTTTCTTTTACAACTAGTACTATAACAACTGGATATTCATATAAATGTAAATAAACTAACAAATGAATGAATGAATGGAGTGGGACCCCCTACTTCATTCTATATACAAAAATTAGATAAAAACAGAGACCTAAATGCAATAGCTAAAACTATAAAACTCTCAGATGAAAACATAAGGAGCAAATCTTCACAAAGTAGACTGAAAGGTGTGGCAAGAAACTGAGAAAGGTTAAGAAGAAAATTGTATTACAAAAGCCACAGGCAGTCAGTGTTGTATTCACATTCTGTCCAATAGCCAAGTCCTAATTCCCTGGGATTCACTAACAATAAAACCACTACTGACTTCAGGAACCATATTTTTGGTGAAGGGTGGAGCTGGAATCCATTTCTGTGGAATGAAGAGCAAATGGCAGTAAGTCATAGACGAGGTAAAGGCAGGCTGCTTCTTCCTATTGTATGGCTACAAAGAAGGGAAAGAAAGTGTCGTAGTTTGAAGGGAAGAAAGGAGGATTTTAAGACAGAAGAAACATGAGCATATTTGAGTGTGAATAGAAAATTCAGAGGAGACAGTTCCCTGAATCAGTCATAATTTAGAATTAAAAATATGAAAGAATAATTTAGAGACTTTATTGAAAAATACTCTCTTTTCAAAAGCAGACTACGAAAAATGACTTGAAATTTGTAGTAGAAAGCATTGTGGAATTTTAAAAAAATAATCAAAAACAATCGAAATCAACAATCAAAAAGGAAGCTGAAATCATAATCAGCTAACACTTGCAAAGTAGAAGGGAAGACAAATGATGACCAATGCAAGTCATTGTGACTAACAGGAAAGGCTAGGATTGGGTCAACACTTTATTGTAAATATAGATTCTTTCCCTGACTTATTTGGGGTATTGTGACCTCAGAGGAGTCATTTGAATCTTTCCATTGTTATTTCAACTTCTCTAAAACAACCTTATTAATATGTTCTCAACCACTTTACTAAAAATGCATGAAGATTAACGAATGATTTGTAAAGCGCATTCTAAGTGAATGATTTGTAAAGCTCTAAACAAAATGTGTTACATAAATGCTAAATATTTGCCCCACTGGAAAGTTCTAGGAAGTGTGATACTAAATTGTATGTGGTCAAAAATAGATGCAGTGAAAAAGAACATGGCTGAGGCCCTATTCAGAAATACCACCAAAAAAAAATTTTTTTTAAAAAAGCATTACTCTAAATAAGATTAGATGATTATAACAGTATCACAAAAACTATAAAGTCCATTTAAAATATCACCTTTACAAAACTGTATTTTAAAATAGAAACACAGTGTAGTAGAAAAAAATACGGAATTTGAATCAATCACATCTGAGGATAAACATGAATGTAACCAACTGAACTTAGCAGCTAAGTGATTTTATATAATTTCTAAAAATTTTAGGTGACTGTTTCTTCTAATATCAGATGGACAATATTGATATAATCATTATAGTTACAATTTTCTTGGTCATTGAAATAATTCTTTTAAATCAATAGAGAAGCCAATCATTGATGATAGCTTACAGATTTTTATAACTTTACATTTGAATTTCATTTTAACTCCCCATCTGAAAGTAAAACTATTTCAACATTAATATTAACACCATTGCTAATTGTGAAGGGTAGAAAGGCAATTAGAATTCTAATCAAATATGTGTAAGCAGTACTTTCCTATCCAATGAGTTTAGAAACTGTTTAAATATATGCTAGCCTGGAGAATGGGAAAAAAAGTTAAATGAAATCATTAAAAGTAACCTATTAAAATTCAGTGGGTCCTCTGCCAGGAATTTACTCTTCGGATATATTTGCTAAAATATGCCAATATTTATTTCCACAGTTAATCCTGAGACCACTATTTGCATTACAGTCTATAAGAAATAATCTCGATGTTCATTATTTGAGGACCAATTAAATTCCAGAACATGCACGTAATGAAATATTATGCATGCATTAAAAAGAATGAAGCGAAACTTTGCATAGGCTCATATAGACAAAGGTCCAAAATGACTTAAGTTAAAAAAAAAAAAAAAGGTAATGAGAGGACACGGGACTTTTGGTGTAGCCAAGTGAGGAACTCAGCAAAGCCTCCCCACAAAAAGCAATGACAAAATTGACAAAATGGTTCAACTATTTTAGGAGTCTGGAAACTGACTAAAGATATACAACAAATTGAAAATATAATAAACATATTCATGAAAAATTACTAAATTTCAGATAAGAAAAGTGAGAGTCAGTGACCTTCCTGCCTGGAGATGCTGCCAGTCCTCGTCCTCAGCCCAGCTGGTACGCTACTCTCAACTACGGCAGGGAAAGCCATGAAAACCCAATGCTTTGTTGTAGGAAGGGATTGGCTTAATTTGGAATAAAATGTGGAATACTCCATGCCCCGGCTGCAAAACAGAGAAATTCTGGTAGCAAAGGCATAGGGAACACCCGTGAATCAGCAAGCCTAACACTGCATTTTCAGGGAGGGCAAGAAACAGGCCAGCAGACTAGCCGGAAATTTAACAGAGGGGCTCAGGAAACGAGACAGCCACAGAGGGCCTCGGTAAGCTCCCCACATGCCTCTGGCTGAATGGAAGCCTATGCGCAAGTACAGTGAAGAACAGAAGGGGCCAAGGCCGTCCATCCACCCTTTCCTGATGGTAAGTCTGGGCACATGCGGGGGAGACACAGGAATCTGGGTGGAAAGTAAAAGCCAAGGCAGACATAAAAACAGACTTCTTTGGGCACAGTCCCCAGTGCGCACACAGCCCCACCAGTGGAGGACGAAAGCCTCACTAACATAGGTGTGTGAGTGATGCTGACACAGAGAACACTCCTAGTTGGCCAGGCTTAAACATAAAAGCAGAAAAAACATTAAAGAGAGATACTATTAGCTGTACCCATGAGGAAGGATAGACTCCACAGATCTAGTCTAACTAAATTATTAAAGAAACAGAAGACAAAAAAAAAAAAAAGGAACAACAACTCTTTGTAAAGAAAATATATCAGAATCCAGATTTGCTACAATGTTATCTAAAATGTAGAGTTTTCAACAAAAAACTAAGAGATGTAAAGAAATAGGAAAATGTGACACACACTCAGGAAAAAAAAAAAGCAGTACAAAGAAAATATCTTGGAGAGGGCCCAGATGTTGGACCTGCAGAAAAAGAGATTAAAGAAAGTACAATAACTGCAATGAACCGCTCCTCTCCTTCACTAGAGGAGCTCAACGGCAGACGTAAGGTAGCAAAGAGTTAGTGAACTTGAAGATGGGTAAAATTTTAATTAAAATGATCCAGTCTGAGGCACACTGGGAAAAAAAGGATGAAAAACAGTGATACTCAGCAATCTAGGGGATGCCAGTATGTATGCCAACACGCATAGCAGAAATGGGGGAAGGGAAGGCAGAAAAACATAAAGAAATAATCACCGAAAAATTCCCACATTTAAAGAAAAACATAAACCTATAGATGCACAGTGCTTAGTCAAGAAGATAAATGTACACATCACAGCATATTTTCACTTAGAAGTGGGAGCTAAACAATGAGTACACACGGAAATAGAAAGTGGAATAAATAGACACTGGAGACTCAGAAGGGCAAGAGGGTGGGAGTGCGGGAAGGAAGTGCGGGATGAGAAATTACCTATCTGGTACTATGTACACACTAATTGGGAGATGGTTGCACAAAAAGCCCAGACTTCACCACTATATTTGTTATACAGCCATATAACAAATCCGCACATGTACCCCATAAATCTATAAAAATAAAAAGCCACATCACAACTAAATTGATGAAAACCAAAGGCAGAGAAAGTCTGGACAGCAACAAGAGAAAAACAACAGATCATGTACAGGAAAAAAACAAAATGATTAATTAGTCTCTTGTCATCAAAAATAATGGTGGCCAGAAGGCGACAGCGGCATATTCAAAGTACAGGAAACAAACGAACAAAACACAAAAAAATTGTCAACTAAGAATTATATAATATATCCTTTAGAATGTAGGTAAAATAAAGACATTCCCAGAAAAATGAAACATTTTTTTTGCTAGCAGACCTTGGTTACAAGAAAGTCTAAAGAAGTCTTTCAGGCTAAAAAGAAATAATAACGTATGACTCTATCCACAGGAAATGAAGAGCACCAGAAACAGTAAATGTGTGGGTTAATATAAAAGATTCTAGAAAAATGCTGTACTGTAAACCAATATCCCTACAATTATAGATGCAAAAACCCTTAACAAACTATTAGTAAACTATATCCAGCAATATATAAACAAGATTATATACCATGACTAAGTGAGATTTATCCTCAGAATGCAAATTTGGCTTCACATCTGAAAATCAACTAATGCAATACAAAATTATTAACAGAATAAAGGAGAAAAAACCACATGATCATCTAAACTGGCAGAAAAAGTATTTGGCAAAATCCAGCACCCATGTATATGCCATTTATTCATGATACAAACTCTCTCCAACTACGAACAGAAGAGAACTTCAACATGGCAGCAATAAAAAACCTACAGCTAATGGTGAAAGACTGAATGCTTTCCTCCTAATTTCAGCAAAAATACTGCATTGGAGGTTCTAATCAGTGTAATTAGGAATGGAATGGAAAGGAATAAAATGGAATAGAATAGCACAGTATAACATAAAAAGATTAAAGGCATCTAGATTGGAAAGGAAGAAGTAAAACCGTCTTTATTCACAGATGACATGGTCCTGAATGCCATCAAATCCTTAATAATTAGGACTAATTAGGACTCCATTAAATCATCCTAATGATTCTATTAAAAAACAGCACACTGGAAACTAATAAACATGTTTAGCAAGGTCACAAGTTTAAGTAAAAGATGAATGTATAAAAATCATTTGCATTTCTATACACTAGTAACCATTTGAAAATGAAATTTAAAAACAATTCCATTCACAATAGCATGAAAAGCATAGAATATTTAGTAATAAATTTTATAAAAGAAATGCAAGACTGGTATCCTTTTTAGAGAAATAAAATAATATCTTTTTTAAAAAGTGGAGAAACATTTCACCTTCATGGACTGGAAGACTGAAAATTGTTAAGATGAAAATTATTCCTAAATTGATCTACAGATTCAATATAATATCCACCAAAAACCTAGCAGGCTTTTTTGGTAGACATTAACAACCCAATCCTAAAATGTGTATGGAAATGCAAAGAAGCTAGAATAGCCAAAACAATTCTGAAAAAGAACCAAGTTGGAGCAATTATATAACCTGGATTTCCAAATTTATTTAAAGGCTAAAGTAATAAAGACTATACTACTAACGATAAGGACAGGCATATAAATCAAGAGAAGTGAGAATCCAGAAATAAATCCTCACATTTATGTTCAGTTAATTTTCGACAATGGTACTAAGGCAATTCAATGAGGAAATGTTTGTCTTGTTTCAACATACGGTGCTAGCACAACTGGATATCTATGTAGAAAAAGACAACTTTAGATCCTAACCTCACACCTTACATAAAAATTAACTCAAAATGGATTACAGACTTAAATGAAAAAATACTAAAAATCACTTAAAAAGAAACAACAGAAAATCTCTGTGACCTTGGTTAGGTAAAGATTCTCTTGGTAACCCAGATTCGGGGTGAGGGAAATTAGATTCTATCTCTGAGTGGAGGGCTGTAAAGGTCCAGGGAGAGAAGGGACCACTGCAGCCATCTTTGGAAAACAGAACCCGCTGCACCTGGCTAGATCAGCGCTGCTGGTCCACACTGCATGCCCACTAGAACATAAACCTCTCCTTAGTTGTGGTCATGCCAGAGTTGCAATTTTGTAGTAATTTACATGAATATGTGGTTTATTATCTGACTCTCCCATTAAACTATAAACTCCATGAGGGCAGAGATCTTGTCTTTTATTATTTCACATGTGACCATCACATAGTAAGTTCTTAGAAATTTTGTTTTTGAACTGAATTAATAAACAGACTATCATACTTGCCTGTGAGAACTCAGGTAAATATCATCAATTTTCAGCTCTCAGGTTATTAAATACTTAATGTAATTCCATGTCTCAGCTTTATGAAGGAAACCCTGAGTTAAAATATCCTTTCCCCATAAATATAATAGTTGTTTTCCTCAAAGATAAAATCATCACAATACATGTGCTCCAGTATGTAAGTCAATCTATCAGAACAACCTAAGATCAATGAAGACACAGTTTTATCCCAGAGTGGTAGATGTGTCAGCTTCTCTAAAATAAATTGTCTACAGAGCCAAAGTGCTGAATGCTTTCATTTTTATCAAGAGCATACAAATCACATAAAAGAGTTTGTGTCATTTAAAAAATCACAATACCTTTCGTAACAAAGGTAGAGGAGTATTCCCTTTAAATAATCACATTTTTAGCAATGTCAAGGTGTCTGAAAGGGTTAAAACAGACTATCGGTTGTCTGTCAGAGGCTAGTTACACATTTAGCTAGCAAGAGCCCTTCTCCTCTGTGCTCATTATGGTTATGTCTGTCATTGTATTTGTCACATTGTACTGAAATCACCTGTTGATGTTCCTCTTTTCCCCTAAGTTATGTATTCCTTGAGGGCAGGGACAACTTTTATTCATGTCTGCATGCCCAACACCAAGCACTATGATCAACACACGGAAGGCACTAATGGGTTTGTGTTGTAGAACAATGGGTTTGTGAAGTGTTTTCAGTGTCACATAAAATCTTAGGACTTGAAGTACCAAACCTGAACTAGTGATTGTGCTTTGCAAGATTTTTAGCCATGAAACCTCAGCTGTGTTATTTAATTTCTCTAAAACTCCAAAGCCTTATAGATAAAGAAGGAATAATGCCAAGTAATTTACAGGGACACTTATGAGGTTTACTTGAGGTGATGGACATGGAGCCTTCTAACAGATAAGGAGCTA
>RJWJ010013189.1:0-40391 GCA_004363605.1 Indri indri
TCACGTCCCTTAAACTACTAGTACAAGTACACAATGGCTTCTAAATATTAGCTTAAAAACCACCTTTACATTAAAAATTTTAGCCAGCAATTTTTATGCTTCACTACCCCTATTAAACTTAATATGTTGAATATAAAAGAATTTCTTTCCCTGTAAGTTATCACTTCTTCCTAAATTCTCAGTGACATTGAATGATACTATCAACCTCCTACTCCTTCCAGATCAAATATTATAATTTGTATTATTAATATTTCAATCTTCAATCATCTTACACAGAAAGAGAACAATACTTTGAATCAAGATCTGGTCATTTCTCTGCGTAAAACCCTCACCATCACCTTTAGTATAAAATCCAAGTTTCTTACCAGGGCCTACAAGACTCAAGACTCTGTGTGATCTGAACTCTGCCTATTTCTCTGGCCTCATCTTCCACTCATCACTCTAATGACAATGACACTGGATTCCTTTCCATTCCATGACTATGGGTTGCTACCTCCTTCTTCCCAGGCAAGTCTTAGACAAAATGAATTTCCCAGACCACCTGACCACCTGCCAAGTCACTGTTTCAACACCCAGTTTTATTTTCTTCAGAGCACTCGCTTTGTCTCCTTGTTGATTAGCATTCCCCCTCCCACCTTGCACACACGTATTTGACTATAATCCATGAGAGTGAGCACTCCTCTGTCCTGTTCTCAGGTTTTTCCACACTACCCAATCTTGTCCACATAACTAAACCAAGTGGAGAGTCTCCCAGGATACCCTGCATTTTGCCTTTCCACTAACATTCACTCATCACACTTAGAATTACTTATTCAGGTTCTCTCTGCCTGAACTGTAAATTCAAAAGGAATACAGAATGCATCTGTCCTCTTCACCACTGTTTCCCCACCACCCTGCACAGAGATTGCTGTAACAGGTACTTGGTAAATATTTGTGGGAAGAAGGAAGGGAGGGAGCAAGAAAGGGAGGGAAGGAAAGAAGAAGAGAAGGAAGTAAAGTGAAAAGTAAAGGAATAGGCTTTAGGATGACCAACACCCCACTCCTCATTCGCCTGGGTCTGAGGAATTTCCCTGGATATGAAACTTTCAGTGCTTGAACCTGGGAACTTCTAGGGAATTCAGGACAAGTTGGCTGTACTAGTTTTGAAGGAAACCTTTAGAAAACAATTATTTCAGACATGAAAATGCCTGCAGCCAAAGTATGGTAAGTCTCTCCTACATGTTTAACAAATGAGTCAGATGTAATTTGTATTTATCTCATAAAGCAAGGTACTTTCTAGTTATATTGAACCACTTCCAGGCAGTCTCTGAGTCCTCCCATGCCTGTTGGCTCACACAGAAGGGATTCTGATACCCCGGCCACCATGTTTTGACTAGGAATAAGCAGTTGACCCAGAGGCAGCCATTAGACGCTGGTAGCAGATTATAAAGTAATCTCGTATGAGAACTTGGCCCAGTTTCGGCCAGGAAGGAAGCCTCAAATGGATAAGGATTAATTATACCACCCTTTTCGGGGGGAGATTTGAACTTGACATTTACAAAGGGAGGGTCAGGGAGAAGTGTCAGGAGCAGTAGATACAGAAATATCAAGAAATGTTACCATAATTGTGGCCTGTGGAATAGGAAGCAATAGGTTTTTGGGTTTCATAGTATTGGGGTGTCAGAGCTATTAAAAACTGTATCCTAAAATATATTGCTGTCTCCTTCAGGTCTGAATGTTTAATGGTCGAAACTGTTTCTTATTCCTTATTTCCCAGGAAATGATTAAAATAAACTCCATTAAATAAGGTAATCCAAAAATGTCTCCATTTCTTACAAGTTAAAGGAACCTAAAAGATAATTGTTTCTTCAGTAAATGGGATTAATGGGATAAAAAATGAAATTCAACACCAAAAAGTTAGAAAAAAAATAAAATAAACTGAGGTACAGACCAAGTTTCCAGGCTATCAAACTATCACAAATCCTTCATGAGGAAAGATTAGTGGCCAAACATACACAGTCTTATGCATTACTTAGAGCTATCTCTATGAGTTATATGTGCTTATTTGGTTATTTTTATCCCCCCTAAAAAAAATATTACTTTTTGGCTATTTTATCACTTGTAGTCTAAGTTTACTACTTAAAGAGTTCTTTAAACTCCTGTTTGTTGTAGAAATACTTGACTTGAAGTGAGCAAACTACAACAACCTTCTGATAGACAACGTGGAATATAAGTAGGAATAAAGTATGTTGATTAGAAATACTCCTATCCACAGCTAATGGGAAGACAGGAAGATGGGGTAATTGCCATCATGAATTGCCAATATAAACACAAACAGGAGATACCAAATAGGGGACAAGAATGTAAACTACACATTTATTTTCTTAATTCTATAACTTCCATGGAACTGGGTGACTCAGAACCTTATCGTCATTTCAAAGTGCTCCCGTTAATTTCAGGAAGTTTTCTCAGCTCACTCAAAACCTTGAA
Organism: Indri indri; assembly: GCA_004363605.1. Taxonomy (NCBI): domain Eukaryota; kingdom Metazoa; phylum Chordata; class Mammalia; order Primates; family Indriidae; genus Indri; species Indri indri. The sequence goes on from RJWJ010013189.1 coordinate 2,470, forward strand.
AGAAAGACAACTAGGAAATAGTCTCTAAAAGTATCTTTCTACGGACTCTTAAAACTGACAAATCGTCTACTATTAACTTGTAGTTGCTCATTTTAGGTTCCAGAGAATTTAGTTTTTATGGATTCCTCTATAAATATTTTACTTAGTCCTTGAATTCTTTAAGCATATTAAATAAATGAGGAGGAACAATAATCCAAGCAAAAAACAACGTAGTCAACTGTAGAAAATTGGCCTGGAGTTAATAATTTTATTACAGAAATTTGAGAGTTAATTCCTTAACATGTAATTCCTTTTTTCCTTAAATTTCACTATGTAGATCTAATCATTTACTTTCATGATACTCACCATTATAATATCACCACAAGTCAAAAGAACTAAATGCTCCAAATCAAAATATCAGAATCAAATCCTAGGGAGCATATGAGGAGTGGGAACTCCCACGTTCAGCCAGCAGGAATGTAACCTGCTCAGCCATTCTACAGAAAGGAACTTGGCAACACTTTATGAAACTGAGTCTGCGCATATTCTATAATTCAATAAACCCATTCCTACGCATATACCCCAGGGAAACTTTTGTACCAAGTACAAAAAACATGTAGAATAGTGGTTGTTACATCTTAATTTATGTTATTAAAGATTTGAGAACAACCTAAATTTTTATCTTAGAAAAACTGAGATGCCATGCATGAACAAAATAGACTATAATACAGCAAGAAAAGAATCTAAGTCCGCATGGATAGACATGAAAAACATAGTGTTGACTGGCTGGGTGGAAAAATTCAAGAAACAAAAGAATACGTGCAGCACAACAGCATTTAAATAATTTTTTAAAAAAGAAAAACTCAAAACCATAGTATATATTTTTAATGAATAAATACATTGGTAATTAAGATCACAAAAGTCCAAATGAGAGATGTATATCAAATTCTTAAAAATTATGGTCAATACAGAAGAGAGCCATGAGTTTAAGGCCAGGGATAAACATGAGATCATGAACTAAAGATAAAAGATCAATCCAATTTGTTCCTCAAGTACCAACTTGCTGCTCCTCTTTCCTCACTTTCAGGGTGCTTCTCAATCTAGTAGCTTTCAGGAGTCAGAAATGACTCTCTCTAATATTCTAGTTATTCTTTTTGCTAAATTCAAAGGACATTTCAGTCCTCATCTTATCTGATTTCTCACCAGCTTTTGATTTCTCTTACCTTGCCTTCCTCAACACCAGAGGTTCCTATCTCTCTGCCCACTTTCTATTTCAGTTGCTTTTGCTATTTCATCCACTTCCTCATCAGACTTTAAATGTTCTAATTCTCCCAAGTTCTTCCCTAAATATTCTTCTTTCTCTGGTTCATTTAAGGTATGTCCTCAACTCCCTCCGATTTTTCAATGTTTCTCAAATATATGTATTATCTCCAGCTAGACCACTCTGAACTCCTGGCCATTTAAACAACTGCCTTCTTGACATCTCCATCTGAATACCTCAAAGTACCTCTGGCTCATTATGTCCAACTCATCAAGTCCTCCATCCCTTTTCCAAAGCATCCTCTCAGTGAATGATACCACCATTCATTCAATTATTTAAGTCCAAAACCAAAAAGTCATCTCTGACTCCTACTCCCTGATATCCTACTCATCCAATATCCACTGGATATATATCCAATATATCACTAAATGTGTTGATTTGTGTGCATCCTAAATGTCTTCTGCATATATCCACTTCCCTCCATCACTGCTGCTACTGCCCAATTTCAAGCTACCATCATCTCTCACCTGAACTCCTCCAATAATCTCTTGATTGGTCTTTGTATATTCACTAGAATCCACTCTCTTCCAGGCCACCTGAGTGAACTTTTCCAAATGCAAACCTGATCACATCAACTTCAGCTTAAAACACTTCAATCGTTTCACATTGCTCTTAGGATGAAGATCATCATCTTTATGATAGCTTCCATACTTCTGCCTAATTTAGTCCCTTTCTATGTCTACAGCCTCACTACATATCTCTCTTCCCTTTCGTTGTCCTGTTCTACCTTAAGTTTCTCAAGTAAGTCATACTCCTATCCACCTCAGGGCCTTTGCACATGCTGTCTCCTTTGCCTAGGATGCTCTTCCCTCTATCCTTATTCTTCAGATCTTAGCTCAAGTTTCACCCAGGCAAATCTTTTCTGACAGCTATACAAGGGCAGATTGCCCTATTATACAATCTCCTGAGGTTCAGTATTTTTTCCTTTGTAACAGTCACCACCACTTATATATTTATACGTGTGGTTATTTTAAAATTTTCTCTCACATCACTAATAATGTAAGTTTCATGAGAGTGGGAAACATGTATGCTTTGCTCACTAGTTTATCCCAATACTTAGCAGAGTACCTGCCATACTCAGTACATATTTGTTAAATGAATAAATAAACCCCAGGATATTACCCCACCCCAGAAATTATCTTCCAGTAAAATTTGATAAAAACCCTACCCGACCAAATTAAGCATTGGCTTCTCAACTAATGCTACAGAGACTGATAATTGTCTCTCAATATCTATTCTCCTTTTTTATTAAAATAGAATCCCCAATTTTTAGCTAGGAATTGTTATGGATTGAATGTCTCCCCAAAATTTATATGTTGAAGCCCTAACTCCCAATGCGATGGTTTTTGAAGGTGGAGTCTTTGGGAGATGGTTGGGAGGTAGAGTCTTTGGAAGGTTTAGATGAGATCTTGAGGGGTGGATCCCATGATGATATCAGTGTCCTTATAAAAAGAGGAAGGAAGAGAGACTAGAATTTTTTTCTCTTCACGGTGAGAAGGCAGTCACCTGCAAATCAGGAAGAGGGCCCTCACCAGGAAACAAATCTACCAGCCCTCTTGATCTTAGACTTGCCAGCCTCCAGAACAGTGAGAAATAAATGTCTGTTGTTTAAACCACTAAGTCTATTCTATCTTGTTACAGCAGCCTGAGCTGCCTAAGACACAGGCACTAAGGAAAAAAAGTCACACTTCTCAATCTCACTTGCATCCCAATGAAACCATATGGATGAATCTGGACCAATGGGTTGCAAATGCAAGTTCCCAGTCATGCCCTTGAAAGGAAGGGGCGTGCCCTCATCTTCCCCCTTCCATCTTTCTCCTTTATGCTGGGCAGAAATGTGGACAAGGTGGTAAGAAAATGAGAGCGATACTCAGAATGGAATAACAACATAGAAAAACCAGGCCACTGAGGACTTCATATGCAGTCACCACAGCTACTCAGAATTTTAGAAGAAAGAGAAAGAAAACTTGATCATGTTTAAAGCTTTGTTTTCAACCTCTGTTACAAACAACTGCACTAATATTGATTAATCAATATATTCTACTCATTAATATATTCAATATGTGAGTATTCCTAGGAAGGATGACACAAAAAGAAATTCTCACGTGAATTCTTCCTAACCAACAGGTCTGTGCACCAAATAAAGTTAAGAAAGGAGAGAAAAAGAAATGCAAACTCAGGGCAAAAACACTAGAGAGCAGCAAGAAAACTGCAATTTTTTTTTTTCAGGCCTGACCAATTCAACCATATGCCCAGCTTATAGCTGAGCTTTGTCATCAAAATACTTTGTCAAACACACCATCATCCGGATCTGCCCTCCAAGCTCACATTCTAATCCTCCCCGGTCTTTTACTCTCAAAGGCTTCTTTTAAGGACCTTGAGGAATCCATCTGCCTCCAGCTGTGCTCAGCTCATTTTGATTCCATCCCTTTTTTTCCTCTTCCCTCTTTACCCCTACAGCTTATCAAACCTGAGATTCCAGCTACACACACATTTCAGACATGAGACCATGGTAGCAATAGTCCTTCTAATGTAACCCAAATACTAAAGCCCCATAAATCCACCCCACCCCCTACCATCCCTTTTCCAGAGATTGTTTACATATGCATCATGGTAGCTGCTGTCAGGGCACAGGTTGTGATCTCTCCCCCTCCCCATCTCCTACCCACTTATTTATTTCCAGATGCTCCCTGGTCAACAGTCCCTTATCCTTATGTTTCTACACAAACTTTATCTTCTCATTTGGCAGAAAACATGATGAGAACAATAACAGAGAGCTACAGGGATTAGCTGACACTTAATGATTTCTCCTTTTATAGGAGTCCAGCCAAGTATTCCACAAGCCATGTAGCTCTCAATATGACTGGTATTTCCCCCATTGTGGATAATAGCTCACTCCTAAAGGATAGGACTGATCCTTTGTCCCTTTAAATAAAGGAAAAGTGCTGAATTTTCCAAAGGTCACAAAGTCAAGACTGGCAAGCTCCTTATATAAAATACATTTATAACATTTCATAATTATGGGAATTCAGACATATTTAAGAGAAAAATCAAAATTAAAAATATTTCTGTTTTATACCTTACTGGTGAGGTCATTTTAAATTATAAGAAACAATCATTAAAATAACAGGCATTTATAACTGCCTGCACATAGGAGATAAGGGCAACAATAATTCATTTCTCAGTGCCTCTGTGTTTGATGGCAATTATCTATATGAGCAATAATTTTTTTCATATTTCTAAATATTTAATTCAGAAGCAGCTATTACTCCCACATTCCTTCACTGCACATGTATTATGTGCTAGATACTAGGGATATAAAGAAGTAAGATATGTCCTTAATCTCTGAAATAGATGATGAAACAAGTGATCCAACATGTAAGTGCCATAAGAGGCACACATAATTCTATTTTGGGAAAGTGATTTTTAAATTTAATCTTAAAGAATGAGTAGGAGTTCTTAAGTGCAATAGAAGTGAACAGTCATTTTATACAGAATATATAGCATGTACAGAAGCATGGGGACAATATTAAGGAAAACAGCTCGTTGGTTATAGCTGGAACCCAGGGAAATACTAAGGGAAATATCCCAGAACAGGAAAGGTGAGACAGTGTATGACCCTGAGCTGCTGGCTGCTTAGGTGGGTTAGGCCCACCACAAGATGTACAAATCTTATGTTATTCCTTAAACTTAAACAACCACTTATAAATTATTAACCCAGAGCCTAATGGAGCTCATGCCGGGGTCTGATTGACTAACCCATGCTTTATGCTTTGCTAAGCATTTTTCTACTTCCCACATGCTTGTGAGATAAACGCTAATACTCCTATTTCACCAATGAGTAAACTGAGAGCAAAAGAAGTCAAATGACCACCCAAATTTATACCGCTAATGACAGAACCAAGAACACAACCAATAACTCAATCTAACAATTAAGTCTAGTGAAATTTTCACACACCACAGCTGCTTCCCAAAATAATAACTACCATCATTTGTTCTGATCTATTTATCTCATGAAATAATTTTGCATGCATCATCTGGCTCAATCCCCATAAAAACTCTGTAAAGAAATTTGAGGCTCAGGCAGTTATCCCAAGTTTCTTCACCTGGTTAAATGGTGAATCAGTGACTCAAGACATCTGAGGATGATGATCTTTTTGTGAAACCATTATTCTTCTAGTAAAAGCTATAGACTAATGTTCATGGAGAAATTAAAGTCTTTGAGGGAACGTTGGGAATGTAGTTACTGAACAATAAAAACTATAGGTCAATGAAAAACTTGCTAATCTGCAATTTGCTCTTTACCTCTTCACTGAACCTATTTTTATTGAAGTCACTATATATCTTTACTTCATAGACATCATCAGAGTTGCAATTTTACATTTATTTTAGTAGTTGTTTGATTAATATCTCTCTCCCCCATGAGATTATAAGTCCTAGGAAAGCAAGAACAGATCCATTTTTGTTTATTATGACATCATCAGCATCTAACACATTTATAACAGTAAATATTTCTTGGATAAATGAACAATTTCTAAATCCAATGACATTTGCAGTCATTACCTGGAGAATTTGATCATATTGATTCTCTCCTTCTTGACACTCTCTTTAGCATTAGCTCCAATAAAATTCTCCTCATTTTTTTCTAACCTTTTTCTTTGTTTATTCTTGGTGCTTCAAGATTCTTCCTCTTCAAACAACCCATCAGCGTTGCCCCCTAAATACAATCCTTGTTTCTCTTCTCTTCCTGCTTTATTTACTCTCCCTAGATAATCTCACATAAAACTAATAGTTCACTCACTATTAATTCCATTGGTTTTTCAATCTATCAGCCAAGACTTCCTGCCTGACATCCTGATTCATATTCCAAAATAACTACTGGGTTGTCCCACAGTTATCTATCTCACACACAATATGTTCAGAATTGAACCTGTCATCTTGCCACCAAGCCTTTTTTCATGTATACCTTTGTTGATGAATGCCAGTTGCTTAAGCCAGATATTTTGGAATACTCAACCACTATCTTGCTCACTGTCTTCCCCATATCCAATTATTCCTCAAGTTTTATATATCCTTCCTCCTAGAGAGAAATTCCTAGAATTTTTGCCTTTCCATTCCTACTGGCACTACATCACTAATTTGGTTCAGTCTATTTAATGATCTCCATCCTAAATCCCTGTAGCCAGTCTTATGGTTCCCAGGCTGATGACCGTCTGCAAACTGTTGTTGTTTTTTTTCCCCCAGTCCACGAGGCAACAAAAAGCTTGCTCACTAAACAAACTGCTTAGATAGGCTGGCTTTTTTTGGTAGCCAATCTTTCTTGGCGAAAAGCAGGGCATTTCTCTAAGTGCTGGCACAAACTCTTTATGTCTTCGGTCACTTTAACCTGCAGTTCAAATATTGGCTACTTCAAGCAGCACTGCTGTGACTACACCATCCCTAAAGAAATCTCATATTCTAATCTGATCGTGCACTCCCAGGCCAAGCTACATGGCTCTCATCCCTCTGTGGAGTTTGCTCTTTCTTCTTTCCCTAGGTCAAGTCAGGAGAGCCCTTAGCACTATGTGCTTACAACAGTACGAGCACCCATCATATTACTTTATAATTTTTATTCATGTATCTCTTACCATGCTCTGTAAATTTTAGCTAAATAAATGGAAAATATCTATTCATGGATGTCTTAGTTCATTCAGGCTTCTATATCAAAAATACCACAGATTTGGTGGCCACTAAACAACAGAAATTTATTTCTTATGATTACGAAGGCTGGGAAATCCAAAATCAAGGTGCAAGCAGATTCAGTGTCGAATGAGGGCATTCTTCCCAGTTCACAGATGGCCATCCTTTCACTGTGTCCTCCCATGACAGAGCGGGCAAGGGGTCTCTTTTATAAGGGCACTAATCCCATTCATGAGTGCTTCACCCTCATGACCTAATCACCTTCCAAAGGCCCCACCTCCTTATATCATCACCTTGGGGGTTAAGATTTTAACATTTGAATTTGGGGGTAAGGGGACATAAACATTCAGTCCATTGCAATGGATGAACAATTTATGCAGGAAAAAATTCTACAGAATCAGATATGGTATAATTCTAGCCCACAGGCTTTAAATTGTTAAAATAAATTAAGAATGTGAAAATTTTTTTGCACTTTTTTACTGTGTCATTTATTGTCATACATTTGTATGACTATTGTACAGTTCAGGATTCTGGGTAGCCAAAGCCCATTCTGGCAGCTCAGGGTGCCATGTGGGAACCAGCCCTGGACAAGACACCATCCCATCACAGGGCACACTCATGCACACACACACACACACACACACACTCAGAAGGGGACCACATAGACAGCCAGTGAACCTAACATACACATCTTTGGGTTGTAGGGAAACCAGAGGACCTAGAGAAAACCCACACAGGCAAGGGGAAAAGGTGAAGAATGTACAAATTTTAAAGAGAATAGTGTATTGGCTTATTTCAAGATGATTTTAGTCATATGACACACCATATACCTGATATAAAAACTTATTCCTTAAGTTTATACAAGAAATTCTGACTCATTATGAATATTTTTGGCAGCAATTTCTGTAGACAATTTGCTGTCCAAATCAGATTTGGCACCAAGATCCATTTCTACATCTTCTTGGCCCAAAGTTTACTGTACATATCACTTGAAACCTAGTTTTTTAAGAAATTATTATGTTTCAAAAATTGCTTGAGCATGTATTTTATTCCCACGATAGGTAAATATGTGTAATTACATGTGTGCTATATTCTTGGAGGAGCAAAAAAATGTGATTTATGTAAGACATGCACACACAAACAAAACAAAAAAAATTACATCCAATCATCTTGTGCATTGGCTATTTTCAAGGCAACAGCTTGGAAATATACTTCTCTGCCCCGTTTACAGTTGCAACTGCTTAAGCAGATTGCTACCACCCTCAATTCTATTATTTACACCTATAACTTGCAAATCGATAATATATTTAAGAGAAACAATATTTACTCTATCCCTGACCCCCATATCTCCACCTTTTATTCTAAATGAGAGCTCAGAAGTGGCCATTCACCTTAGCCTGCTGGACAATCTTTTCGCCTATTCAGTAGGGAATGGGTATCTGAGATAAAAAACACAGGTTGATGTGGGGAAACTGCATTATTTTCTAGCTCCTCACAGATAAGATCTTTGCAAATGCTTTTGTGATTTGTTTGAAAGGCTACAGATCTTCTATCAAATGCTTTTGTATACTACTGTAATTTGATGAGTGCATTACTAAGTATTTCCAGTTTAGGGATAATTTGCTTTTTTTTTTTACTATCTGGGTCCTGCTCTTCTCCAAAAACAAGCATTAAGAGTTAACTATTTTCTTATATATTAACCTACTTTATTTTTCCAATTATAAATCACATTTCTTTAATATTTTAAGAGTTTAGAAACTGGGATGTGTCTAAAATCAATGTATACATAAATGTAGCTGTTTTTTCTTTCCCCTACAAAGTAGTTTTGATACAGTGATTTGTCTAATAATTGATATCTTAAATTTGGTGAAATATTAAACTCATAAAAATACAGCGACTATTAATAGTCACCATTAAAAAACAAATGCATTGATGTCAAGTAACTAATTTTTTAATGTCCTTAATAAAAGTACCCAAGTTGCTGCTTAACAACATCATATTCATTTCATCAATGCAAAACATGAAATCCACTTAATGATAGTGAGTCCTTCACAGTAGGAGTGATGCCATGTTACTTTGTATTCACATACCCTAGTACATACCTAGCATATGGTAGGCTCTCAAAAGAGCCCTGCTGAATAAGTGAGTGAATACAATTATTGTGTACTAGTAAATCACAGTGGCGCCTACACTTCTCAGTCCTATCTCTAAGCAAAGATTCAACAGAATGGCAAGACTTTCAGAATCTCACAAAGTATTTCCATTCTCGTATCACTTCAAGTTGTTATGAAATCCCCCATCTGGCATTTGGTCTTAGAATCATTACTAGAATCAGAGGTCAGGGGAAAAAAAGAAAGAAATTAGGATTCCACCCTTTCCTAAGCCCTGGATTTCTGTCGTACAGATCCAGGAACAGGAGAAAAGATGGGTGGTGCGGGTGGGGGGTCTTAAATTATTATGGGTACATAATAGTTGTATATCTTTATAGGGTATATGTGAAGTTTTGATACAGGAATAAAATGTGAATCAAATCAGGTTAATTGGAGCATCCATCACCTCAAGCATTTAACATTTCTTTGTGTTAGGAACATTCCAATTCCACTCTTGTAGTTATTTTAAAGTAAACTCTAACTTATTGTTGACTATAGTCACTTTGTTGTGTTATCAAATATTGTTCATTCTCTCTAACTATCTAACTGTATTTTTGTACCCATTAACCATCCCCATTTTATCCCCCTCTCCCTGCCACCCTTCTAAACCTCTGGTAACCATCATTCTACTCTGCCTCCATGAGATCAACGGTTTTTAATATTTAGCTCCCATATATGAGTGAAAACATGCAAGATTTGCCTTTCTGTGTTTGGAAACCTTATAGGGTTTTTAAAATATGTGTATTCTTTTTCCATACACCTCATCTGAAAAGGAACTGAGAAATGGTCTTATCTAACCAATAATTTTGAAGCAACCAAACTCCATAATTAACATGATTTGCCTAAATTCATCTGTGCTATGTGGCAGACTGGCCCAGACCCACATCTACTGAGTCCAAGGCCAACACTTGCTCCACTTCATCAATTCTGTCAGAGGAAAGTACCACCTCCTTGGGCCAGGCTTGCAAAGTCCTCAAGCTCAATAACAAGTCAGTCTTTGTGTGATGCTCTACACGGAATCTCCCTAGAGCTCAAATAAATCATGGTGTTATTCCTAACCTTAGGTAGAATAATTACCCTTATCATCAAAGCTAAGTAGGCAGGTTAGGCCATATTTGCTGTCAACTCAATTAAAAATTATTTTCCTATTTTAATAATATATTCATCTCTTCTACCTATAGGTTTTCTTGCCATTTTTCTATGGCTAGTTGAAGCTATCTGATATTTTATGTGCTAGAATATTGAACAAAGTTTCATTTATTTACATTAGCTACTTGTGCAATAGTGTGTCTGTTTTGCCAACATAGCTTTTATTAGCATTTTGCAGTTGCAGCTTCATTCTGTAATCTTTCTGGAACCTCATCTGCATTTATATCTTATTATTCACATGTTATATTTTTCTTTCTCTGGATTATAATATGTGGTTTAGGCTTCTCTAAATCTAAAAAACAAAACTGATGAGTATTTTTGGCAACCATTTCTTATGCTTTCAATTTTGTCCTCCTTAGAGCCTTCTCCCTTGACTTTATATCTAAGAATTCCCTTTTTTTTTTTTTTTTTTTTAGCATTTTCTCTGCTTTAATTTGGTAATCATCATCCTAAGTTTTACTTTTGTGGGTCTCACTCGATTCCCACTTACGATCTAACTGAATTATGATGGCTATCGCTCTGTTAAGCAGTCCCTTATGTCTACATCGCTGATCATTTCCTCTGTGTTACTCAAAAGACAGACATAAATCTTTTCCTTTCTTGTTTGTTCCTTTAAAGTCTATATTGGGTAACCAACCAGTTCCCCACCACGTACACAAACTTGGAGTTAAAATGACTTCTTTTAACATTCCATGGGCCAGTTTATATCCAAGTGGGTGAACACTTCCATAACTCCTTTATCTTTTTCATAAACCCTTTCCTTGTTTTTCCATTTCCCAGACAGCATTAGCCACATTCCTCATATCAGTTTACCCTATGACTAAATTTAATTTCGAATTGCTTAACAATGATACTACAGTTCTTTAAAGGTCTTCTCACGCTCTCAATTATTTCCAAACTTCATTTAGTTAGAAATTTGTACCTCTGAATTGGGTGAAATAGCCTCATCTTGTTACATAGGAATAGGGGAGTATGCACACATAGTAAAGTATACATGAATCAGAAAAAGTGTAAGCTTTCATCAAGTTCTATATACAGATATAATTTCTAAACTGCCTGAAAACAGTTTCTTCTCATAAGTTGCCTCTGGACGGGAATCAGGAGTCCTGGGCTGTAGTCCCGGCTCCACCATTAATTAATGTGTGACGTTGAGACAGTTTCTTAACTTCGATGTCTTAATCTGGAAATGTGATTATCCTTGTGATGCCATTAAGGCTAATAATTTACTCAGCAACTACTCTCTCAAACACTATGCAAAGTAAACTCCAGCCAGTCTTAAACAACATTATCACAAATTCTGAATAAATCAGATCCAAATTAATGAGTTTGAAATATATTTTTAAATTTTGAGACCTAGTGATGCAGGACTCATTTATTTAAACCAATTAACAAGGCATGACTTTAAAGAAAATGGAGAAAAAGACAATGCATGTCTCCAACAGCCAAATGAATAGGAGGGAGCAGGGACAGATGACTGCAAACAGTAGATGACACAAAAATTTATAGTTTGCTTTGAAAGTTTTTTTTTTTATTTGAATTAGCTCAATGGCAGTATTTTTAACAAGCTTAAAATGAAACTACCCTGTAACTATTCCTTTCTTCCTCTAGGACCCACTTTATGTTTAAAATGGGCTTAATCATTCTTCCAATTGATGTACGTAATTTAACAAATAATGTTCTTGCTATATTCTGCAAATTTGCTAATTCGTGTCTTTTCTAAGGTAAGTAAATCATTGCTTCTGTTTTAATGGCTATTATTAAGATTTGGTAAACATGTTATATCAATTCAGTATTTAAATATAAAAGGTAGCAACACATGAAAAAGTTAAAAGCTGTATTTGGGAATTATATACCAATAGGTAAGTATGTTTGTTTTTTCTATAGAATGAAGTACGAGACCCCAAAATAGAATATGAATAGGGAAGTAAAAATAATAGAAAATAGCTCCTATCATGCTGCCCCATCTCTACACACACATAAGTACATAACAAAATTCTGCTACATAGTCGTGAAGTAGAATGACTCCTGTAGGTGAAAACATGTTAATCTGAATATTAACCATGTTAATATGTTGTTTGAATGGTACACTAATTTTAAGGCTAACATTTTGTTATACCTAACCTAGATATTCTCAGTACGGAGGGGACAGAGTCTCATTAAAGACTGAGTTATTTCATTCTGTCAGTCCTTAGAATCTCACTGGGCCCTGGAATTACCACATCCCTACAAACAGAAAGAGGAACCATGAAAAAAGGCTTAGAACCATCTTTGGATTTTGGTCACAAGAGTACAAGATGACAAACAGGTTATTCTTATGTGACAGAACCCTTTGGGGAGCTAAAGGGTTGTTACTTTGAGAGCTAACTTACGGAATGAAGTAAGGTCTGCGAGCCTTGGGGATTAGTTAAGTATGGTAGACTCAGAAAGCTGATTGTGTAAGGTTGACCATTTTAAGCTTTCTATAGTCGTTTTTTCTTTTAATTCTTCTAAAATTTCATAGAAAGTCTAATCTTCCTCAACTGGGCTACAAGGGAAACCAGGAGATGTGTTTTAGTATCAATTGAGTCAGAGCTTTAAAGGGGAAGCTGCCAACCAAGGCACTCAGCAGAAGGATTGGCACTAAGGCCAGAATAAGAGACCTGAGGGGATGGTAAACCCGGGCCAGGAGAAAGGGAAGGGGTGAGGTCACTTACTTTCAGAAAATTTAGAGAACAAGATAATCCTTGTAGCCCTTTAGGAAACCCATCTCTAATTTTACATAAATACCATGAAATAAATGCCACTAGAAAAATAATTTTAATTTAAAAATCCTGAGCTTTCAAATAATTTAAGCCAATTTTTGAAGTATCTGATTTTTAAACAATGACGTGAAACTCAGGATTCAAATTTACCATCACCATTTTAAATTATATACATGAAATGTCATACCTAATCAATTGATGATTATGCAACAAGCTCATTTTAAACATTTTAGGATTAAAATCACCTATAGAACTGATACTGCGTATCTTAGGAAAGGAATATTCTTTTAAACTACAAGTTTAATATTTACAAATAGTTAAGAGATAGATGGAAACTAGATAGGTAGGTAGATAAATGATAGATACATAGATAGAGAAATAACCTCTCCCTTCCTCCCCCCTCTACCCTTCCCAGTCTCTGGTAGCCACTAGTATACTCTGTATCTTCATGAGATCCACTATTTTAGCTCCCACATATTAGTAAGAACCTGCAATGTTTGTCTTTCTGTGTTTGGCTTATTTCATTTAACATAAAGACCCATCTGACATAGCTTAAAGATTGCATGATGATTTAATAAGGGTCATCTGGAATTCCAAATCAGCATGTGTGGGTTGAGAACATTTTAAAGACTTTATCTTTTGGTGGAGTTATAGTACATTACTAAAAATTAAAATTTCATTGATTCCAAAAAAGTACATCCCTAAATATACCTGTTTTTATCTCTGAAAGAGCCCTTTGGTATGAGAACAAATAGGTCTTTCTGAGAAAACAAATGGTAAAAGATACAGTAACTGTCATACAGATTTCGTATCAGTATTTCTTATTATTCTTTCAAATATTTTTTCACCTTTGAAATGTATACTATTTTGAAATATATGTTTTCACTGATCTAAGTGCACTTTTTTATACAATAACCTAGCATCATTGGCATGGAAGTTGGTTTTAATTGTCATTAGCTTTTGGTATCAGATAACTTCCTCATTTTCTATGTCCTCTTTTAAGACATCTTAAGATCAGACGATTCAAACCTGATTTAGCCATCACCATGCCTCTAAATGCTATGGATTAGTGTTTTTAGTTAGCTTCGTATTATAACGTAAACTCTTCTGGGAATGAACTTCAATCTCAGAGAGAACCCACAATATTGATAAGCTGCTTTCACAATTTGGTCCCTAATGACCATTTAATGCACTCAAGTCATACATTAAGAGATTCCCCACCAAATAAAAGTGTCCCAAAGTCCCTAAATGAATTTCAGACCTCAATCATTTCAGGCTAATTAAGTGGAAAGAAGGAAGCTAGCAATCTGGGTAATCGAGCTTGCTAGACAGTCTTAAATAAATACGAAATTATGTAATTGTCTGTAAGATTCCAACCATCAGTCTATACCCCCTAGAGATTTCAAAACAATTTGAAGCATCCTAACCTGAATCTGATTTTCTAATAAGAAAACTGTATTTGGGGTTTACCGTTCACCTTCTCCTATAAATAATGAAGATTTTGGTTTTTTAGGGAATCCTAGCCACCTAGTTGATTACCAACACACTATACGATTTGCAATAGAACTTTGTCTTTCTGCATATACTTCTTTTGAAGAAACAATTACACATTTGGGCATAAGAAATTGGTCTTTTATACACACTTGACCTTGTCTAAGAGGTTTTGGCAGATAGCCAGTAAGAATTAAGTGGCACTAAACCATAATTTCTGTCTTCTAACTTCTGAGTTCATTGAGCTTATTCTTATCTACTCTCATGAATAAAACTGTTAAAAGGCATAAACTGCTAAACGAAAGGAAAATGAAATCCAAGTTCCCAAAGGCCAAAGAGTAGAAGAATGATTTTTTTGGTATATTTAGATATATAATTTATTCATTCATTCATTCATTCATCAAATATTTCCTGAACACTTACTATGCACAAGGTACTTGTGCAGGCGCTGCCAATAAAAGGTAAACAATTCAATAAACGCAATCCCTTCTGTAATGGAGTTTATATTGTAGTAGGGGGATTTGAGCAGAACAGACACCACAGACACCATCTGAGAAGCCTCGCAGGGACTGCCTTCATGGGACCTGGCCGGGGGTAGAGCCCGCTGCTCAGTGGCCCCAGCCCCCACCCCCAGCCCCTGCCACCCCCACACTGCCACCTGCCCCACGCTGCTCCAACTCCACAGTTCTGGCCCTGCCCACACAGCTCCTGCCCTACCTCCAGGCAGCAGCTCTGGCTCCGAGGCTCCAGCAGCTGCCACTGCTCCCGCATGAGGCTACAGGGCTCCTGTCAGAGCCCCAGCCTTCACTCCCGGCTTCACCACAGCTTCTGGGCCCACAGCTCTAACCCTTGAGCCTCCGGTGTTCCCATCATGCCCCGGAGGCTCCACCCCCAAAGCTCCACTGCAGCTACCGGGCAAGTGGCTCCAGCTGGAGGCTCCAGCACTGCCGGTAGGCCCCACAGCTTCCCGGCCCACCTCCAGCACTGCCACTGGGCCCATGGCTCTGCGCCCTCAGACTCCACCACTGGCACAGTCCCGTGGCTTCACCCCTGAGGCTCCAGTGTGCCACTGGACTCCTGCACCCAGCTATTAGCCTCCCCACTGCCATTGAACCCTGCAGCCTGAGACTCCCACTGGCCACCTGGTGGGACCTGCCCCAAGGTCCAGTGGTCTGCCAGGGACCTGGACCAAGTTCGAGCAAATGACCACAGCCCAGACACCCACGACCACTGCCTAGATAGCCTGATAACACTGTCACCTCCATGGGGAGAAGTGCACAGAGCAATACCCCACAACACGAGCTTCAATGAAGAGGGTCTTGCTCAGCCTCCAAACTGAACTTTCAACAGTGGTCTGGGGAACAAGCCACCACTCCACGCAAAAATCGCCCAGCATCAGCTTGAACTGTGACAATCACGAGGGAACGGGACAAAGTGGAATAGCTGCATTACAGGCTCTCAGTGCACCCGCTCCTGCCCTGCCGGGTTAATATTCCAGAGTAGGGCACAAATTTGCCACTAGGGACCTCTCCTTCTTCTCACTAAATAGAACATTTCCCAGGAAATGGGACTTGATTAAATTAAAAACCTTCTGTACAGCAAAGGAAATAATCAACAGAGTAAATAGACAACCTACAGAATGGGAGAAAATATTTGCAAACTATACATCCGATAAAGGGCTAGTATCTAGAATTTTTACAAAGAACTCAAATAATCAGTAGGAAAAAAAGAAACAACTCCATTAAAAAGTGGGCAAAAGATAAGAACAGAAGTTTTTCAAAAAAGGATAGACAAATGGCAACAAAGATATGAAGAAATGCTCAACATCACTAATCATCAGGGAAATGCAAATTAAAGCTACAAGGAGGTGTTGAGTAGTTTTGCATATGTTTGTTGGCTCTTTGTCTTCTTTTGAAAAGTTTCTGTTCATGTCCTTTGCCCACTTTTTTTTAAATTTTTTTATTTCAGTTTATTACGGGGGTACAAATGTTTAGGTTATGTATATTGCCTTTGCCCCACCTGAGTCAGAGCTTCAATGTGTCCATGCCCCAGATGGTGCGCACTGCACACATTAGGTGTGTATATACCCATCGCCTCCTTCCCCTCCCCTCCTCCCCCTCCCATCTGCCCAACACCTGATGAATGTTATTACTATATGTGCACTTAAGTGTTGATCAGTTAATACCAATTTGATGGTGAGTACATGTGGTGCTTGTTTTTCCATTCTTGTGATACTTCACTTAGTAGAATGGGCTCTAGCTCTATCTAGGATAATACAAGAGGTCCTTTGCCCACTTTTTAATGAGTATATTCACATCTAATGGGCGCGGTGCTCACCGTCTGGGGGATGGATATGCTTGAAGCTCTGACTTAGGCGAGGCAAAGGCAATATATGTAACCTAAACTTTTGTACCCCCCGTAATATGCTGAAATAAAAAAATAAAGTGAAAATAGACTTTCTGGAAAAAGAAAAAAACTACAAGGAGATACCACCTTACCCCTGTCAGAATGGTCATTATTAAAAATTCAAAAAACAATAGACGCTGGCATGAATGCAGAGAGAAAGGAATACTTATTACACTGTTGGTGGGACTGCGAATTAGTACAACCTCTATGGAAAACAGTATGGAGATTCCTCAAAGAAATAAATGTAGACTTACCATTCTACCCAGCAATCCCACTACTGGGTATCTAACTCAAAGGAAAAGAAGTGCTTTTATAAAAAAGACACCTGCACTTGAATGTTCATTGCAGCACAATTCACAATCACAAAGATGTGGAGTCAACCTAAGTGCCTGTGCCTGTCAATTCATGAGGGGATTAAGAAAATATGGTGTATATATATTAATATATATACACATATATTAATATATACACACACCATGGAGTACTACTCAGCCATAAAAAGGAATAAAATAATGTCTTTTGCAGCAGTTTGGATGGAATTGGAGACCATTATCCTAAATTAAGTATCTCAGGAGTGGAAAAGCAAACACCACATGTACTCTGTAATAACTGGGAGCTAACCGATGGGCACACATGGGCACAAAGAGATGCAAAGGTCATAGGAAATCAAGAAGTGGGGAGGAGAAGAGGGGTTAAAAACCTACCTATCATGTACAGTGAACACTATTCAGGTGATGGGCACACTAAAAGCCCCAGATTAAGCATTATAAAACGTATCCGTATGACAAAAACATTTGTAACCCCTTAATATTAAATAAAATAAGGAGAAAAACTTCATTGCTACCATTGGTAAGTACAATACCACATCAATTCAAAACCTCTCATTCTTTTAATTCTTAGAGATTTATGAGTTTTTCTGACTAAAAATATTATAAATAAGAAGTTACAATGTTCTACCATAAAACATCAATGTTAATTTTAATTAAGAGCTCTGAAAAGTATGTGGGACACACTGTTTACTGGAAATTGACAGCTACTTGAAAATAAACTTTTGTAATGTGTCTACTTACATTTTCAGCTCCCACAAGAATTATATACCAATAGCCAGACTCATTGATGGGCAGTATTATAGAACTCATTTGACATCCATCTTTTATTAAGAGGTGTTTTTGGCTGGGCAAGGTGGCTCATTCCTATAATCCCAGCACTTTGGAAGGCTGAGGAGGGAGAATCTCTTGAGATCAGAAGTTCGAGACCAACCTGGGCAACATAGCAAGACCCCCCATCTCTACAAAAAAAATGTGTTTTAATTAGCAAAGTGTGGTGACCCATGCCTGTAATCCCAGCTATTCTGGAGGCTGACCCAAGAGGATTGATTGAGCCCAGGAGTTAGCTAATGTCACACCACTGCACTGTAGCCTGGGTGACAGAGCAAGTTCTGAGGGAAGGGGACTGGCTAAATCAACCCCAATAACTGCTTATCTCTAAACCACCCATCACATAATAAAAATAAAATACTTATTTGGATTTATGGTGGTTCTCAAAGGCCAAAAGCAAAGCTTTCCTAATAAAAACTACAAAGTTTAAGGTTTCTCTTTTTCTTTAGCTGACAGTATAATAAAATAAACACTTTTCAAAACTTGATGAAATTTCAGACAGCTGAAAATTGTCCACTTTCCTAAGGCCATATCTGCTTAACCAAGAGTTAAATCAACCAGTCTATGTTAAAAATAGCCATTTGAAGATCTTTCCTGAAAACCTACAGTTAGACCTTGTTCATTGGTTAATCAGGTCAAATAAGTTTCCAAACTAGAAATTTCCCCCAGAATTTTGTGCCATGGAAAAGCAGGTCTTCACAGACAAATATATAAGCTTCTATTTACTAGACAATGAGAAATTTGTATAATCTATCTTATTTCCCCTTTAGTCAACTAATAGGAAGTTAAATTTCATACTCAATTGCAATAATTATCTCGAGTACCTGAGGAAATCTGTTTCAACTGCTTTTAAAACTGAGATCTTGAGCAAGGCTGTGCTTCATGAAGGTTATGAGTACCTGAAATTTCATGCAAAATTTTCCAGGATAAAGACCCACCCCTTTAGTCAAAATTTCAAAGGGGATTCTTAACACCACTCCAAAATGCTAAAAATCGCTGCCCTAAATGGGTTTTAATCCCTTGTTTTTCATATGTCTTCTCAAATTCTCCTTATCTTCCAGCTACTATTGATGCACAACAAATTACCCCAAAATTTAGTGACTTAACACACAGCAATCATTTTTATTATCTCTTCTCATTTCTTTGAGTCACCAGTTCAGGAAGGGCTTGGCTGGGTAGTTCTGGCTCGGGGTCTGTTAGGGAGTTGCAGTCAGATGGTGACTAAAGTTGGAACAGCAGGTGGTGGAGAGCTGGGGACTGTGTGGAGATTTCTGTCTCTTTGTGGAGTCTCAGGGTGTTTCTCTGTGGTTTTTCCACATGGGTTAGTTTAAGCTTCTTTATAGCGTGGTGGCCTCAAGGCAGTCAGACCATTTGCTGGGCTGCTAATGGCTTTGAGAGTAAGTATTCCAGCCAGCGAGCAGCAGTTTCATACTCTATTTTAGTTGAAGCAGTCACAAAAGCCCATCCAATTCTAAGAGAAGGGGGCATAGACTCCACTTCTCAGTGGGAAGAAGGACAAAGAATTTGTGCACATATTTTTAAGCCAACACACCTTGGATATATGTGCACTATAAATTGTTAATTAGCTAATAGGTAATGGCAACTTTCTATATAATTCAGAACCAAATAAAAAGCTCTTTGGATCCTATGTTATGCTGTGATGTATATAATGGATATAGTCTGCCATAGCTATAACTAATTTTGATTTTTGATTTGTAAATCTTCATATATATAACAAATTACATATAAAATCATTCTATAATGATTTTCATTAAAATGAAAGATCTTACTCTCATGAAGAATAATCACACCCTGATTTATCTCCCAAATCCAGATTTTCATTTACAAAGCTTATTCAAACCTGTATGCTCCTATGTCATAACCTGGAGAAAGGCATATTTTCAGCAAATTTTCTGAGTGAATGATTATGCTAAGGTAAATTAAAAGTTTTTGGTCATGAGTTATTAATCTGTTTATTGATAAAATGTGAAGTTCAGCAGATAATTAGCAATTCTTTAATCTTCAGCTGAATTGTTGAGCTACACTTCAAACCATGAGAAAATTCTGTAACCAGGTGTTTGGAAAACTCAGACATTTATTCTTTGGACACTTAACCCCAGCTCATTATGCCCATGATTTAAATACATTCTTGGACAAAGAGTGTATCATAACACAACATAATATATAATAGACATGGAAATATAAACCACAATAAACCTGACAATAAAAGCCAGTTCATAAGAACATGAGAACTTGACTACAGCTCACTCAGCTCAGCTGTAACAAAAACCTTCAGTCCTAAAATAATTGTCTTCTCTGAAACACATTTCAATCATTCAGACTTTTCTTAACAACCCACTTCTTACTTATTATATGTTAATTTATTTAAAATGTTGTTTAGTATATTTTCATTCTACAATTTATCCCCTAAAATCTTACTGCCATATTCGTGGCAGTACTCCTTTTTTCCCCTAAGATTTCTCTCTTTTACTCTTCAAGGAGCTTCCCCACTTCTATACGCTAAAATGTAGAAATGTAGTAAACCTGTCACTACCTACCTAACCCACACCCACCACCAGTTCACCGACTTCAAGCACGTGTCCCCACCAGGATATCCTTAATCTTCCCAGCCCATCTTTTTTCATTTGTTTCCTCCCCAGGCTCATTCCTCTTAACTGATGTCACTGCTCTTCATCTTCCCAGCAATTCCTCCCCTTCCCACCACCATCTCCGACACCACCACAGACCTCCCAAGGTTCAGAATTGAACATGAAACCATTTGGACAGTGAGACAGCATTTTCTATTTCTTTCCAAAACACTTTCAGCAAACTATAAATCAAATTTTCCACAGGCTCTTAAATTTCAGTGGAATGATATGGTCAAGACAGGACGGAAACAAGAGATCGTTCAAGGTACAGGTAATATCCTCAAGCTTACTTTAGCATCCTGAAGGCCAAGAAAATAGATGTCCCTCTAGTTAGCATTCCATTAGAGCACTTCATCACTATTCAATATCATACTAATGCTCTCATTTCCTGTTCAGTAATTAACGACAAATTGCATCAATACAGAGATACCTCTAGTAACATATTCCCTGTGGATCTTGGTATGTAAATAAAATAAGAAGATACTATAATTCTAAATGAACTCTTCAGCATATGTGCAGACATACAGGAGACAGAACCGCAGGCCTTTGGGCAGGGTTACTGCCCTATTCATCTCTGTGCCCACAGCACCCAAAGTAACATCTGGTTCATCATAGTCCTCCACACATATTGAATGTTGGATTCATTAATTGTTAAACAATAATACAACTTTATAACAGAAGTAGATAGACCTTAGAGATCATCTATTCTAACCTCACATTTCATAGATGAAGAAACTGAAATCTAGAAGAGACTTACTCTAAGAAAAGCCTTGGGAGCTTGCCCAAATATTAACAGCTGGGTGGCTGACATAGCAATTAATCATTTTTTCACAGAGTGTGCTTCATCTTATGAATTTTCTAAAACCTTTTTATTCTTATATCACTTTAAAGAGATGATATTTTAAGGAATAAATAGTCACACTTTACAAGCTAAAAAGTAAGCTTAATTGATGCAACATATTAATTCAACTGAGTATTTTCTCAGTCTCACACATGCTATAATTGTTGATATTAAATTGGTTGGTTTTCTCTGAACCGCATCGCCAACTACTGCCCCACACAAAGTCCTGAAGTAATTGCTTCATTTAATCTGGCTTTGTTCATTGAGTCTAAGTTTGTTGTGCCCAGCTGCCTTACACATTGTTAATTTTGTAATATTAAGACTGACCTGGACACTGAAATATCCTGATATGAACTTCAGTAGAAATTTATAAAATATAATTTATTTTAAAACCCACTAAACGAAATCCATGTATCTCATTGCTATTATGTAGGGTTCCCATGTAGATGATTTTCTACCTCTAAATGAAGTAACTATGAGAGCAATTAATTTAAACCACTTGCAAAAGTGAGACTCTATGGAGGCTCATTTCAATGCCTTACATGAGTCTTTGTGGACCCCTTATCTACTCCCACTGGCTTCACTGCCATTTGCTCGCCATCCAACTTGTGTTTTCCTATGTGCTTTCAGAAGAGGTGCATAAGAGTTAAGGAGATGTAAAAATACAAGCCCACAAAAGATATTTTAATCCCTTGTTCTTTTCATGCTGCTCCTGATTATGGTATCTACAAACTGTAACACCAACATCTGTAAAATAGAATTAACAGCATTGGAAAAACCACCAGAAGTCATATAGTCCCATCTTTCGTACCCAAGTCAGATGGTCCCTAATGATAACAAATAGTTAAACATCTCCAAGGAAGGAGTTGCTCTAACCTCCTTTGGTGTCTATCATACTAACTATGATAAACTGATGGAGTGAGTGTGGTATAGACCACATTCTCATGCTCTAGATAGCTCATTCTTATAGAAGGGAATTCTCTGTTAGATGTCAACAAAACAAGAGTGTTGATATCTTTTCAGAGTCATGTGTGATAAGATACGTAATCTGGCTTGTGCAAGAGTTGTTAAGAAAGAACAGAGAAGAACAGAGATGTGAGGGAGAGAGGTTGTGTGTGGTTAAACTTTCACTTTCCCATGAAATCAATATTTAAAGACCATTTGCCCTTGCTTTGCTTAGTTAACACTATTAGAAGGCATCTGTGTAAAACTAAGACAAAATGGTTGGCCTTTTAACACAGATATAGCACCTGAGAGATGATGAATCAGAACCAAAATCTCCTACATTCTGGCCATCTACTGGAAAAATACCAGATTTAAAATGAGTCAGAAGTCTCGTTCTTCATATAAATGGGTTCTATCTACATAAAGTTTTGAACATTTATCCAGCATATCTTCTTAGACATAAAGAGTAGGTGTCTAAGTTTTAGTCAGTGTGGCAATAAGGGTATCTTCCTCTGTGGAAAATAGATGACTATACATATAAATTAGGTAAATAAATAAATATATTATATTATTGTTCATTTCCTCGACTATGAAAGAAGAAAAATATTTATTGAGTGCCATTTATTTTTAAATTATACAAGTCCATGATGCAAGTACTACTACCTTAACTTTCATGTAATGAGAAATTACACAATTGGCTCAAGGTAACATAGCAAATAGGAAACAGTGTCTAGGTTCAAAATCTGTTGTTTCCAGTTCTAAAATTACGTGGTCTTTTCTCCTGCAAAGAAGAACAGTGTTATTTTCTAGTGAGAAATAATTACTGCACACTTTGGTTACTGGGGACTTACTTTTTTTAGATGATTTATTAAATAAAGAAACCAGGGTTTAGATTTACCTCTTTCAATATTGAAGTACATTATCTGTTTCTCAGCTATAGGGGCTGCCTAATGCACTATTTTATGAGCAAGCTGCCTTGATGAGGGTTCTATTCTCAAGAGGGTCTTTTCATTCTCTCTCACTATCCTACCTCTTACTTAGACTTTTGGAAAGATTATCTGGCCTGGAAAGAGGAGAAAGTTGAGACAGAAATTTCCCCAGGCGAATTGCCACCACATGAGAAGTGGATCAGTTAGTAGCACTTATCATTATACCATATATCATACTTTTAGAATAAATGTATTATATTTCCCACATTTCTTTAAGCCTCTTATAAGCAGTAACTGTACCTTATAATTTATGGATTCCTATAGTAGGCACAAATAACAATATTTTGAATGCATTCATTTCAGCAGATACCTCTACAAATACTGATTGAATATTAAAGAAAGACTTATTAAACCAAGGCTGGTCACAGTGGCTCCCCCTGTAACCCTAGTAGTTTGGGAGGCTGAGATGGGAGGATTGCTTGAGATCAGGAGTTCATGATCAGCCTGAGCAACATAGCAAGATCCCATCTCTACAAAAAAACAGAAAAATTAACCAGGGCATGATGACATGTGCCTGTAGTCCCAGCTACTTTGGAGGTTGAGGCAGGAGAATCACTTGAGCCCAGGATTTTGAAGTTACAGTAAGCTATGATCATGCCACTGCCCTCATGTCCAGGCAATAAAGCAAAACTTTGCATCTAAAAAAAAAAGCAGAAGAAGAAGAAAAAGGAAAGACATATAAAACCAAATATAAATGTGTTGAATCTAATCAAGGGTCTTATTCAAACATACATTATTAAAGAGCTACTGGCACTCTGATATACAGAACTAAAAATATATGTTCCTAGAATTAGCTACTTTAAAGCCTTTCTGGAAAATGGAAGACAATAACCAACAGTTGCAGAATATCAGCATTAAATGAATCCTCAAAGGTCATCGACTACAACAACATATTTTACTAATGAGAAAACTTGGTCTAAGGATGTTAAATAATTTTCCTAATCCACATAATATCATGGCAAGCCAATACCAAAAGCTAGGCCTCCCATTTAGCAATGAAGTGACCTTTCTCCCATGTGACTTGAATATCTTTCTTCTCATATTTCTGAATGAATAAATAAACTGATAAATGTTACCAAATACAGAAAATGACTGGACTAATGCAATGCTGTGGGCTAACAATATCAGAACCAGCCTTTACAAGATATGATTCTTGCCTCCCCAAAGACATAATTAGACATGTACTACATAAATGAATATTTATTATAAGTTGCACAAAATTATGCTGTATTCCCAAGTTACCTTTGTCTATCTCAATTTTCCTCTGAGTTTCACTGTGACAATCACCTTTTTCATATTTTGATTTGTTGCATTTTTGCTTATATTTTCAAAGATGCTATGATGATAAGTCAAATTTCAGTGGAATTCTTGCAATGTCTCAGAAACCAAGTCGCTGAATTAGAAACCCAAAAGTGTGTTTTTCCTGCCTCTCCTTCTTTCCTTCTCCCATTCTCAGGTTAGTTTACAACATAGGGGATTCATGAATCATGATTTTGGATGGAAAACATGCTGTCTCAAGGCATTCTCAGTATTTTGTGGTGGCTGCCGAGAGCATGCAACAAACCCCAACAGAGGGAAAGACCAAGAAAAAAGAGGCTCCAGTGATACACTTCTGTCTTTGTTTATTTCTTACCAGGAAAGAAGAAGACCACAAAAGCCATAATTTGCAGGTCTCCTTTGCCTGGGATACTCCTGAAGGCAGCACATCCCACTGTGGTCTTAATCTTGTGACTCTTAGCTCAATTCTCCTAAAAGAATGGCACTTCAGAGCCCCATTAGGAGTGCTCCTGCTCCACCCAGATCTTTCATTCTCACTCTTTTTTTTTAGCATTTTTTTTTTTTTTGCTTCTTTTTTAATGTTTAGTTTTCCTTTAGCTCTTCCTCCTCTTTACTGGTTCCCTCAGGATTATGTACAGGACAAAATACTTTCTCTCCTTACTGCTTAGGTCATAGTCTCTTTTTTTATTTCAATTGAAGTAACTGGTTTAAGATGCTTCAAGAAAAGGAATAGCTGTGAACAGAAATTACAGAGCTGATGGTAAGAGGATTTACAGAAAAAAGTTATTAAAATACAACAAAATGAGGGCACCTGACAACCTAGAAAGAATAAAGCAATTTCCCCCAAAATTAAAAAAAATTGCCCTTGCATTTGTCATTTCCATTCTAAAGCAAAGATTGCCAATGGTTCATTAAAATCCATGTGCTTCTCTTTTTCATGAGCACATGCCTATACTGTATTTCATAGCTTCCTTGCATTTACATGGGGACACATATTGAATTCTAGCAAAAGGAATAAGAATGGAAGTGATATGTGCCACTTTCAACATAACCTATATAAACTTTGAATAGGTTCCTCTATGTTCTTTTCCCTTTCTGGCTGCTAGAGATGAAGATAACCATAACAGTCTTGCGGCAACATGGATGGAACTGGAGTTCATTATCCTAAGTAACATAACTCAGAAACAGAAAGTCAAATACCACATGTTCTCACTTATAAGTAGGAGCTAAACAATGGGTACACATGGATATATGGAGTGAAATAATAGACACTGGAGACATCAAAAGGTGGGAGAATGGAAGGGGAGTGAGGGATGAAAAATTACCTATTGAGTACAATGTACACAATTTGGGTGATGGGTACACTGAAAGTCCAGACTTCACCTCTATGTAATATATCCATATAACAAAAGTACACTTATACCCCCTAAATCTATAAAAATATCAATAAATAAAGAAATAAACTAGACCTTATGCCAAATTTCCCTAACAGACATTTACAGAACATTCTACCCAACAACTACAGAACATACATTCTTTTCATCAGCACATGGGACATTCTCCAGAATAGACCATATGTTAGGCCACAAAACAAATTTCAACAAATTTTTAAAAATCAACATTATATCAAGTATCTTCTCAGACTACAATAGAAGAAAGCTGTCGATCAATACTAAAAGGAACTTTGGAAACTATCTAAATACATGGAAATTAAACAACACAATCCTGAACGACAATTGGGTGAATGAATAAATTAAGATGGAAATCAAAACATTCCTTGAAACACATGAAAATGGAAACATAACATACCAGAATCTGTGAGATAAAGCAAATGCAATGCTAAGAGGGAAATTTAGAGCAATAAATGCCGATATCGAAAAATGGAAAGATTACAAATTAACAGTCTAACAATGCACCTCAAGGAACTAGAAAAGCAAGAACAAATGAACCAACCATTGGCAGAAGAAAAGAAATAATAAAGATTAGAGCAGAACTAAATGAAATACAGTCTAAAAAACAAACAATACAGGCATGAATGAGATGAAAAGTTAGTTCTTAAAAAAACCAACAAAATTGATAAATCACTGGCTAGACAATGAAGAAAAAAGACCCAAATAAACAAAATCAGAAATGAAAAAGGTGTCATTACAGTTGATAACACAGAAATATAAAAGATTATCAGAGACTATTATGGACAACTATATGCTGACAAACTGAAAAACCTACAGGAAATGGATAAATTCCCATAAACATAAAACCTAACCAAGATTGAATTGGGAAGAAATAGTAAACCTGAATAAATCAACAATGAGCAGTGAAATTTAATCAGTAATAAAAAGTCTTCCAACAAAGAAAAGCCCAGGACCAATGGATTCACAGCCAAATTTTACCAAATGTACAAAGAACTAGTACTAATCCTCCTCAAATTATTCCAAAAAACTCAAAGAGGAGGGAATTCTCCCTAAGTCATTCTGAGGCCAGCATTACCCTGATACCAAAAACAAACAAGGACACAAAAAATGGAAAACTACAGGCCAGTATGCCTGATGAACATAGATGCAAAAATCCTAGCAAAGTGAATCTAAAAAGCACATCAAAAAGATAATATACCACAATCAAGTGGGATTTATACCAGGGATACAAGGATGACATAACGTACACAAATCAATAAATGTGATACATCGCATCAACAAAATGAAGTACAAAAACCATATGATCATCTCAATAGACACAGAAAAAGCATTTGATAAAATTCGACATTCCTTCATGATAAACTAGACATAGAGGTAATAATACCTCAACATAATAAACGACTAAAATACAACAAACCCACAGCTAACATCATACTAAATGGGGAAAAGTTGAAAGCCTTTCCTCTAAGAATTGGAACAAGACAAAGATACCCACTTTTACTACTCATGTTCAACAGTACTGGAATTCCTAGTGAGAGCAATCAGGAGAGAGAAGGATATAAAAGGCATCCACATTGGAAAAGAGGAAGTTAAATTGTCTCTCTTTTCTAAGGATATGGTCTTACATCTAGAAAAACCTACAGGCTCCACCAAAAAACTGCAAGATTTGATAAATGAATTCAGTAAAGTTACAGGACATAAAATTAATGTACAAAAATCAGTAGTGTTTCTATAAACCAAAAATAATCTAGCCAAGAAAGAAATCAAGAAAGCAATCCCTGGCCGGGCGCGGTGGCTCACACCTGTAATCCTAGCACTCTGGGAGGCCGAGGCGAGCGGATCGCTCTGACCTCGGGAGTTCGAGACCAGCCTGAGCAAAAGCGAGACCCCCGTCTCTACCAAAAATAGAAAGAAATTAATTGGACAGCTAAAAATATATAGAGAAAAAATTAGCCGGGCATGGTGGCGCATGCCTGTAGTCCCAGCTACTCGGGAGGCTGAGACAGTAGGATTGCTTGAGCCCAGGAGTTTTGAGGTGTGCTGTGAGCTAGGCTGATGCCACGGCACTCGCCCCAGGCAAGAGAGTGAGACTCTGTCTCAAAAAAAAAAAAAGGAAAAGAAAAAAGAAAGCAATCCCTTTTATAATAGCTACAAAAAATGTAAAATACCTGGCAATAAATTTAACCAAGGATGTGAAAAATATCTATAGGAAAACTACAAACCGCCGATGAAAGATATTGAAGATAACACAAACAAATGGTAAAACACCCTATACTCATTGACTGGAAGAATTAATATTATTAAAATGACTGCATTCCCCAAAGCATCTACCGATTTAATGTAATCCTTATCAAATATCAACATCATTCTTCACAGAATTAGAAAAAAATTTCTAAAATTCATATGGAACCAAAAAAAAAAAAAAAAAAGCCTGAATAGCCAAAGCAGTCATTAGCAAAAAGAACAAAGCTAGAGGCATCACATTACCTGATTTCAAAATATAAGTCTGTAGTAACCAAACTACAGTAACCAAAACATGGTACTGGCATAAAAGTAAATGCATACATCAATGGAACAGAATAGCAAACTCAGAAATAAAACCATATATCTGCAACCAACCGATCTTCAATAAATAGACTAAAACATACACTAGGGAAGGGACACATTATTCAATAAATGGTGCTAGGAAAATTAGATAGTCACAGGCAGAAGAATGAAATTGGATCTCTAGCTCTCACCACCCACAAAAATAGACACAAATGGATTAAAGATGTAAACATAACACTTGAAACTATAAAAAATACTAGAAGAGAACCTAGGCAAAACTCTCCAGGGCATTGGTCTAGGGAAAGAATTTAAGACCAAGACCTCAAAAGTATAGGCAACAAAAACAAAAGTGGACAAATGGACTTAATCAAACTAAAAAACTTCTATACAGCAAAAGAAATAATTAAGAGAGTAAAGAGTCAACTTGCTGAATGGGAGAAAATACTTGCAAATTCTTCATCCAACAGGGGACAGTGTCCACAATATACAAGGAACTCAAATAACTCAACAGAAAAAAAATTACTCCCATTAAAAAGTGAGCAATGGACATGAATATACATTTCTCAAAAGAAGACATACAAATGATGAACAGGTATATGAAAAATGCTCAATATCACTAATCATCAGAGAAATGCAAATCAAAACCACAATGAGATATCATCTTACCCATGTCAGAATGGCCATTATTAAAAAGACAAAAAACAATAGATGTCAGCAAGGATGTGGAAAAAAGAAAACTTTTATATACCATTGATGAGAGTGTAAACTAGTACATCCACTATGGAAAACAGTATGGAGATTTCTCAAAAAACTAAAAATAGCATTACCATTCGATCCAGCAATCCCACTATGGGTATCTATCCAAAGGGAAAGAAATCAATATATCAAAGAGATACCTGCACCCACATGTTTATTTCAATGCTATTCACAATAGCAAAAACATTGAATCAATGTAAGTGACCATCAACAGATGCATGGATAAGAAAATACGACGTATATATATACATAATGGAATACTATTCAGCCATAAAAAAAGAATGAAATTGTGTCATTTGCAGCAACATGGACAGAACTGGAGATCATAATCTTGAGTGAAATAAGTCAGGCACAAGAAGACAAATATCACATGTTCTCACTTATATGTGGGAGCGAAAAAAATTGAATACATGGAAGTAGAAAACGGAGAAATAGATAACAGAGACTGGGAAGGGTGATTGTGGGGGTGGAGGGAGGATGAAGAGAAGTGGCTTAAAGCAGCAGTCTGCAACCATTTTGGCACCAGGGACCAGTGCATGGAAGACAATTTTTCCATGGAGCGGGGAGGGTTGGGATGATTCAAGCACATTACATTTATTGCACACTCAAGCTTCTCTGCTAATAATAATCTGTATTTGCAGCTGTTCCCCAGTGCTAGCATCACCACCTCAGCTCCACCTCAGATCATCAGGCATTAGATTCTCATAAGGAGCTCGCAACCTAGACCCCTCCCATGCGGTAAGGTCCTAGTTCCTATGAGAATCTAATGCCCTGGCTGATCTGACAGGAGGTGGAGCTCAGGCAGTAATGTGAGTGATGGGAAGCAGCTGTAAATACAGATGAAGCTTCCCTCACTCAGCTGCCACTCACCTCCTGCTTTGCAGCCTGGTTCCTAACAGGCCAAGGACCGGTACCCCGTAAGGAACTGCAGACTTAAAGGGTACAAGCATATGGTAAGATAGAAGAAATACATTTAACATTAAATAACAACAACAACAACAACAAAAAGATCTAGTAGTAGTTGGCGGTAGCACAATACAGTGAGTATAGTTAACAATAATTTATTGTATATTTTTAAATAACTAAAAGAGTGAAATTGGAATGTTCCTAACACAAAGAAATGATAAGTGCTTGAAGTAATGGATATCCCCAGTTACCCTGATTTGGTCATTACACTTTGTATGCCTCTATCAAAACATCAAAAAAAAAAAAAGAAAAAGAAAAGAAAAGAAAACTGTAGGCCAGAACAACTAGCCTGTTAGAAACAAATCTCACAAGTGAGAGGCAAAGTTGGCACCAGGATCCATGACTATTATTCCCAGTCCAGGGTTCCTTTCTCTAAAAGCTTAGAGTGGAATGATTCCCCCAAAGGGAATATTTCAATTCATAGGGAAAAAGAATTCACATATATTAATTGGGATTCTATTTGTGGAACTAGCATTTTAAAAGTCATTTGATTTTGCAAGACTATGTCTTGATTATATTGTGCCTTTGAAAGCTCGTAACTAAAAGGAAAAACTCTACTGCCTATAAAAAGAAAACACACTACTAATCACCGATTAACATTAATGACTCACAAGGAAAAATTTTAAAGTTACATATATTAAACAATAATAGCACAGGTGTAGCAAATGTCAAGGCTTTTTTGCTATATCACTTCTTGCTAATCAAATCCAAAATATTAGCAAATAAATGAGTCTTTGGACCATCCACAATTTCTTGAAACCAGCACTCTATTTTGTTAATAATCTAGCCCCCAAATCTAGTAAAGTCCTTGACACATAAAAAACTGTGATAAATATTTGATTAAAATGTGCATAAACTCATTACATTTACCCCATAGCACTTTTATGCTGTAAATCATTACATGATTACCATTAACTACACTAAGCTGTCCATTAATTATCCTTTGATATATAATACCTGACTTGCAAATTTTTGTAGAAAACCCAACACTTAAGAGACAGAATAGTGTAGTGAGTAAAAGCATGGGCTTAAGCCAGACATCTTGGGTTTTAATCCCAATTCTACCAATTATCTTGTGCCCTTTACTTAACTTCCCTGTGCCTTGTCAAGTGAAATACAGGTGCTGATAATAATAGAATATACCTTGGTTAGTCTAGGTACCAGCAGGAAAACAGTAACACTCTGAGAGTTTGTGGAAAGTTTAATGAAGAGACTATTTACAATGTGAGCAGGGGATCAGAGGACCCCTGAGCTAGCAACGGCAAAGAGATTTTATCACCCCCTAGGCCTAATGGGTAAAAGGAGCAAGCTCTTACCAGAATTCAGAGAGAATGACTGTTGGAGAAAACCGAATGAATAAGTGCTATTGTCTTTGAAAGAGGGATGCAACCAATCCACAGTGCCCCAAATAGGAGGGAACTGGGGGAGTAAGTACCATGACCTCACTTGGCTTCCACTTCTGATCTCATGCCAAGAATTCCCATTGGCAAAACACAACCAGAAAAACGTAAGGCAAAATATTTAGTCCCAAAGGTTAGCCTCTTTAAGCACAGAGCAGAGTATGGAACAGTGGAGAGTATCTTAAGGGGTACATAGAAAATGTGCACACACCTCATAGAGTTTTTGTAAAGACTAAAAGTGCTAATATACATAAAGTACTCAGAGTAGCATCTATCAGCATGAAAGTGCTTGCTATTATTAATTCTTCTTGAGTAGAGCAGTGATATAGCCTAATAACCTAAAGTCACACTGCTTAATTTCAAATGCCAATTTTGCGGCTCACTAGAACTGTGACCTTGAACAAGTTTCTTAATTTCCCTACCCATGTTTCTTCTTCTGTAAAATGGAGGTAAAAATAAAACCCTCATGGAGTTACATGATAATTAAGTTAATAATACATGCAAAACACATAGAATAGTGCCCAGTACATGTAAAAATTTTTATTACTCTGTTTACTCAAGAACTGTTGGTCTAAATAGGATTTTTGGTTAATTCTGGTACACCAGGACCTGGAAAATAGCCCCTTTTCAGCTGAAGTAATTCCCTGCTTATTCCAAGGAAATGTGTAGAAGGTTTGTCAATATACTGAGTGCTGCATTATCCAACAGATCAACTAAGCACATGCTTAGGTCTCCCTCAGGGAAAGGGTAGAGCGAATAAGAGAGGTAAAGAGATTAAGAGAAAGAGAAATAGTTGAATTTTAGTAGATTTATTAGAAAATCTGGAAAGAAGTCATCTTAATTTTAGCATACCTCTAAATTTCAGGTAATTTGGCATTGCTTTACTTTGAATAATATTAGGCATGGTAGAGATGAAGGGAATAATGTTTCCAGTACTTGGGGTCTCTTCAGATTTGAATCTGAATTTAGCACTGGGACACCACCATTTGTTTTGGCTGTTTTTTTTTTTTCTGTTGTTTGTGCCAGTATGAGAGATGATGCAATCTCTTTTCAGGATGCAATGAGAAACAAGGGGAGCCTGAATGGAAAATGGAATGTAATAACTGGATACTTAGTATATAAAAGGCATTGTGTTGGGTTCTGTTCAATATGTAGAACTTTACCAGAAATACTTTTGTTTGTCACTTAGCAAAGCCTCTAAATGGTAGAGACCCTCACATTCAAATACAACTTCAAAACAACTTCCCAAGAAAAATATCTCGAAGTATCACCAGCATAAAGGTTCTTGCTAATGTCGCAGAACGGAATTTCAGGACGCACATACAACCAAGCAATAGTGGCAAGTTTATTGAGTGAAAGCAGACAGGTTTAGGAAAGGCTTCTGCAGAAGCAAAAGCACACTCCCAAGAAAGGGCGGGCTTGAAAAGAGCAGCTGCGCCAAACCCTGAGTGGTTGCTGTTTTTATTTGTTGAAGTCCAAAAAGGCTGAGTGATCAGTGCTCTTTCTGTTCTTACTCATAGTTCCCATTTTTCCCACAATGGGAGTCAAAACCATAATGTTAACTTATTGCAATTGTGATATAATGGGGGGAAAGTCACTTTGTACCTATGCAATGCTGGGAAATTAATGGCTGTTTTCTTCTCCTCAGATCTGTTTGTTCAAGGGGATGTTTGTTCAAGCCAGTTGATTGACTTTTCTGTTCCCTCCTCCTTCACTCATACCTGACTACCTACTCTAACTTTCTCCCTCAAGAACTCTGTGCCCTTGAGATCTTACAAGGGTATGGGTGGAGGTCTCATTTTCTGTAACTGCTTCAAGCTGGCAGGGGGCATCCTCCCTACCTATGGACCCAGGAGTTCTTGCTCTCTGTCAAGGGAGCCTGAGGGAAAGTGGAGCACGATTGGGCAACAACAGTTTGATCCCCAGGGAACATTTAGGTGGAAACTGATCCCTGCTATCCATGACGTCCTTGTTCTCTGTCAGGACATAGACTCCAAGCAATTGGAGAGTTGAGATCAGAAAGAGACTCCTACCAACTCTAAAGAAGAGAGAGAAGAGAGTTAAACACAGGTTGGTATTGTTGAAGAATGAGAATAGACTGAACTGAGTCATTCAAAGGCTTGGCAATAAGTCGAAACCCAGGTATCCAAATCCAGCAAAACACTACTATGCCCAAAAATGTGTTAAGTTGCTTCTTTGTCTGTGGTGGTCCTATGTGCCAGACGGTTTTCTTGTGTTGGACCAAAGGCCTTTGGTGTCCTGGACTCAAAATGTGACCTAGACGGGTTACTGTCTGCTGTGAAACCTGGGCCTTGGCAGGAGAGACTTTATACCCTCTTTCTCCCAAGAAATTCAAAACTCATATGGTATTTCTATTTGGGTCTTCTAAGGTTGGGCTGCAGATGAGTATATAACCCATATATTGTAAGAGGCTTCTGGTGGTTAAAGAAAGCTCTCATAATTCTCTGGTAACTATATTGACAAAAATGTGTGGGCTGTCTCTAAAGCCCTGTGACAAGACTGTCCATGTGTATTATTGTGTTAGATTAGTCCACTCAAAAGCAAACAAATATTGGGAGTCTGGGTGTAAAGGTATACAAAAGAAAGCATCTTTAAGATCTAAAACTGTAAACCAAGCACTTTCCTCAGGTACTTAAGTCAGCTTCACCTTAAAACCAGCAAAATGGGAGTATTGCAGGGTGACCAGCCCGGGACTATGAGGCCATGTTTTAAAAATTTATCTATTAATGGAGAAATTTGTAACATAGATTTATCTAACATTTATTGATGTGTGGCGTGGGCCAGGAATAATTCTATCCAGTAGAAATACAGAGATGAACAAGTCATGGCCATTGTCAGTGAGAAACACAGGGAGTGAAAGAGAGGGCGCTCCAGCAGCAAAGTACAACTGAGGCAGTTGTCTGGAATCCAGAGCAGGGGACAGCTAGCTCTTTTGGGGAGAGTGGACAAAGCTGTCATAGAGGACAGATTAAAAAAAAAATTTATCTATTAAAGGCTGAAGGCCTTACTGGGCTTCAGGTTTGATAGGGTATTGGCATCTATTGGGGAAGCTAGTCTTATCCTTGAGAGAGACCCTAACTGGTTCAGCAAATTTTGCTCCACCTGGGATTCCCCTGTCCCAAACCTGAGGGTCAACCTGATTCTATATCTCAGTGGTTGGGGTTCTTCAAGGGAACATAGGATGGCCAAGAACAAGTCTCAGGTCCCTGGTAAGTTTACAGTTGTTCCCAAGGCTGTTAGGAAATTTCCCAATAAAGGGCTTGGGCATTCAGGCATGACTAGGAGTTTATGAGTGATTTCCCCCAGAGACAAGGGAAGGGCTCATTGAATCATTTGGTTTTGGGCTTTCCCTCCACTCCAACGGTGGAGCAGACCTCAGAAGACAGTGGACCATTATGAGAATCAAGACAGAGTAAGCAGCTCTGTTTCAATTACAAATTGAACAGTCTTACCTGCCATGTCAAAGGTCACCCAAGGTTCTTCCTTCACAATGGAGATGGTCTGTTTGGGAGCCTCTGGGAAACTTTGGCCTCCTCAGTCCTCCAACACCCCTGCTGGGGCAGATCTCCCCCTCTCTGCTCCCTTTGGAACAGGGGACAGTCCCTCTTCTGGCGTCCAAACTTTTCACAAAGGGGACATGGTGTCTTAGGTAATCTTGAACTTGAACTCTGTTTGCCCCCTTGGGGACAATCCCATTTCCAGTGGTCCTGGCTCCCACAGGAGTAGCATGCTCCTTTATCTGCTAGAGGGGCACACAGGTGGACCTTGAGGTAGACCTGCAGGTCGTATGGCTGTTGCCAAAATTTGGCATGCCTTTATCCCTGCTTTTTTGGCCTGGTCTCTGTTGTTAAAGACAGAGAGAAAGCTACATCCATTAACTGCTTAATGGGGGTTTGAGGACCTAGTGCCAATTTGTGGAGCTTTCTACAAATGTCTGGGACTAACTGGCTAATGAAGTGGGTGGCCTGGATAATCTCTCCCTCTGGGCTATTGGGGTCTACATTAGTATATTTCTGGAGGGCCTCTACTAGCCTGGATTGGAATAGGGCACGATTCTCATCTGGTCCTTGAGTAATCTCTAATCTTGTCATAACTGACAGGCTCAATGATGCATCTTTTCATGCTTTCCAATAGGCAAAGGACCATATGGTCTCTCAAGGCTGGCCCTGGCTCCCCAGGCTGGTAGTTCCATTGAGAGTCAATGAGAGAAGAGCAGTCAAGTCCACCAGGTACATGCTGGGCTGGCTTACATGTAAAGCATCTGCATAAACTTGAGCCTCAGTCCAAATTCTAGTTCTCTCCTCTCTCTGACAGCAGTGGGACAGGACAACCACTAGATCTCTCCAAGTCAAATTAAAAGACATGGTCAGGTTTTGGAACTCTTCAGTAAATTTATCAGGGCCCTCTGAGAACCTGCCTAAACATTCCTTGCATTGTTTTAAATCTGACATTGAAAAGGTCACATCGACCCAAGTGGTTCCCAGAGGCCCACCTGCTATCTCCTGTAGAGGGCAAAGGAGATCTGCTCCTGAAGGCTTCTCTGGCAATGTTGGGTATATAAGCTGGGGAAATGTTGGAGAGTCTCCAAAGGAGTCTCCAAGCTAGGTTTAGGGACCACCAGAAGTGGCTATGTCTCAGAATGTGAAACTAGAGTCAGGGGGAGGGGCAAGCTGGCCCACCTGGTTGGCATTTCTCAAGGCAGGAACTGCACTTATCAGGGTCCTCTCTGAGTGCCATAAAAGCTTGAACCTATGGGACTTCTGTCCACTTTCTTTCCTGTCTTAAGTCATAAACATCTTTTCCCTACATATAATAAAGAAGTACTTTGAAATAAGAGTGGAATCTAGTAGCAGAGACTAAGAACAAGGCAGCCATAAAGAGTGAGTCATGGTTTGATCTCATGTAGAAGACCAAATCAGGATCCACACCTTTCACCTCTCACAAAAATCAACTCACGCTGGGTAACAGATTTAAACCTAAGGAGTGAAGCTATTAGAATTCTAGAGGAAAATGTTGGAAATACTCTTCTAGATATTGGCCTAGGCAAAGAATTTATGAAGAAGACCCCAAAGGCAATCACAGCAACAACCAAAATAAATAAATGGGACCTGATCAAATTAAAAAGCTTCTGTGCAGCCAAGGAAATTATCACAAGAGCAAACAGACAACCTACAGAATGGGAGAAAATTTTTGCATGCTGCAAATCCAACAAAGGGCTGATAACAAGAATCTACTTAGAACTCAGGAAAATCAACAAGAAAAAATCAAACAGCCCTATCAAAAAGTGGGCAAAGGACATGAACAGAAACTTTTCAAAAGAAGACAGAATAATGGCCAAAAAGCATATGAAAAAATGCTCAACATCTCTAATCATCAGGGAAATGCAAATCAAAACCACAATGAGATATCACTCATCTCCAGTGAGACTGGCCTTTATCAAAAAGTCCCAAAACAATAAATGTTGGTGTGGATGCGGAGAGGCAGGAACACTCATACACTGCTGGTGGGACTGCAAACTAGTGCAACCTCTGTGGAAAGCAATATGGAGATACCTTAAAGAGATACAAGTAGATCTACCATTTGATCCAGCAATCCCATTACTGGGCATCTACCCAAAAGAACAAAATACGCTCTATAAAAAAGACACCTGCACCTGAATATTTATACCAGCACAATTCACAATTGCAAAGATGTGGAAACAACCCAAGTGTCCATCAATACATGAGTGGATTAATAAAATGTGGTATATGTATACCATGGAGTACTATTCAGCTTTAAGAAACAATGGTGATGTAGCACCTCTTGTATTCTCCTGGATAGAGCTGGAATGCATTCTACTAAGTGAAGTATCCCAAGAATGGAAAAACAAGCACCACATGTACTCACCATCAAATTGGTATTAACTGATCAACACATAAGTGCACATATAAGAATAACATCTATTGGATGTTGGGCAGGGGAGGAGGGAACGGGTATATGCATACACAAAGAGTGCAATGCACACCATCCGGGGGATGGACACACTTGAAGCTCAGACTTGGCGGGG
>RJWJ010013190.1:0-25796 GCA_004363605.1 Indri indri
TTTTTTATTTAGTGACAACTAACAGACATAGTCCTGGTTAAAAAACAGTTTACGAGAGAAGAGCTAGCCTGCTATTTCCAGTTTAGCTGCCAAACTAAACATTATCTTTTCCCTTTCAAATTCTCTCAAAGTTTTATGAGCATGACCAGGAATTATTGCTTTCCTAGAGTGTTACTCTTCTCCCCCCAAACTGGCAGTGTGGGTGGGAGGGGCAGGAGGTACCTGTTGCTGGTGCAGTTTTGTGTGCTGTGTTGGTTCACACTGCTCTGACGGCCCAGCCTGCAGCTAGATCCTGTGGTCGTTGTGGCTTCTCTCTGTCACTGACCCTGGTCCTCTTCCTGGGGTTGCTGCGTGATTCACATTTCTTTTCTCAAGAAGTAGAGGTGTTTCTGGCCGGGAGCAGTGAGATCCTAGCACTCTGGGAGGCCAAGGCCGGTGGATTGTTTGAGCTCAGGAGTTCAAGACCAGCCTGAGCAAGAGTGAGACCCCGTCTCTACTAAAATTAGAAAGAAATTAATCGGACAACTAAAAATATATAGAAAAAATTAGCCGGGCATGGTGGAGCGTGCCTGTAGTCCCAGCTACTCAGGAGGCTGAGGCAGGAGGATCACTTGAGCCCAGGAGTTTGAGGTTGCTGTGAGCTAGGCTGACGCCACAGCACTCACTCTAGCCCGGGCAACAGAGTGAGGCTCTGTCCCTCCCCCGACTCCAAAAATTAAAGAAGTAGAGGTGTTTTCTGCCAAAAAATTCCCCTAATTCTAGCTCACTGACATGAATAAGATGGATATTTTTGGTTTGCCACTAGTGGCTAAGGAACCAGGGGTCAAACTCCACATGAAAATCCTTTGTGGTCCAGAAAAAGTCCAATTCTTCTATTTCTGTATTCCATGGTGGGAAGCTACCCCAGTGGGTCAGAAAATCTGCTGAGGAAAGATTATGCGCACATGTGGGTTTTTATAATAAACATTGAATGTTGACAATTTAAATTTATCTTTTGCTTTTGTTTTTGATCATGTCATGAACATTCAAACTTTCTGTTTTTTAGAAAGTACAATGGCCCCGAAAAGTAAGAGAACATCTACTACTCTTGCCCATGTTGGTCCCGCATCCGTCTTGCCACCTTTTTTCTCTAGCGTCGAGAAGACAGATTGACCGACCAGAACCCCATCACAGGTTTCTTGTTACTGCCAACGTCATGATCCTTACATAAGTGCTGTCAGATTCCCAGATGCTTTAGAATCTGACTTCCGGACTAGCAGTGTCCCCATTACTCGGGAGCTTGTTAGAAATGCAGAATCAGGTCCCACTTGAGACCCACTGAATTAGAATCTGCATTTTAGGTAGATCTGAGTGAATCATACACACCTACACATGTGAAGGATGAGAAATATTGCTTGAAGGGAGCCTCTGGAAGGAGCGTTCAGGGACCTCTGAAGCCACAAGGCACTCACTAGATGAACCAAAGCCATAGCTGACCAACTCTGCTCTCCAGAACATAGACACCTCCTTCCCTTCCTTTAAGAAGCTGCTCTAGCCCACTGTGCCGTGTGAGTGCCCCCTTCAAGATGGCTGACGCTAAATGCCAGCTGACTGTGGCCCAAGTAGTTTACACCTTTGTTCAAAAGACCTGGAGTGGGTCCTACAGATAACTGATACTCTCTCTCTCGGGTCTGAAGAACTTCAATTCTCAAGGGTTGGCAGCTCTGCCTTTCGAGTGCAACCCTGTTTGGATGGATGGTTCCCAGCATTTCTTACGTGATCATAGATAGCCCAGGGGAAGCCTTGTGGACAGCAAGACTCTGGAAATGCCAACACTCTTCTTTGGTGTGAGCACGAACTTTCTTTTTCCCCCCAGTCAACTGAAAAAAATTTCACTGAAATAGGAATGAATGATTGTAGGTATCAGGAGTAATTTATGTAAACCAGTCACTTCAGGGTTTTTGGCCCATCTCTTTTTACGTGTAGGAATGTGTGGGTGCAGCAGGAGCAAGGACTGCAGAATTCCTCCCTGTCCGCCTGTCCTCCTGTACTGCCTGTGTCTGATACGTCTTCTTGCCTGCTGAAAATTTGGACTGAGAAGTTAAGTGTAGACTTGCCCACCATAGATGGGAGTGGGGATAGTGGTGGGAATGCTAGATTATTACATATCTGTTGTGCTATCCCTTAGAATTCCAGGCAAATTCTAGTTCTGGTACTTCCTATATATGCTTCCAAACTGTACCTACTCATAAATGTAGACATTAATTAGCATTGTATACATTGCATATTGTATTTTTAAAAGGTGTGGTCCCTAGAAGAAAACATTGAAACCTACAGCTAATAGGAACAGCACTGACAGCTTGACGGGAGTCTCCCGGGTAGCCTGGTGGTCAAGCATGTGAAGTCTGCAGCCAGATGACCTGGGTTTGAATCCTGGCTCTGCCACTGACTGGGCAACGCTGGGCAGGGTCCTCAACCTCTCTAGGTCTACGGTAAAGGAGGATGATGGTGATACCTACCACACAGGATTATTGCAAGGACCAAAGGAATTAATGTGTGTAAAGCTGCTTAAGACAGTACCTAGCAGATAGTAAGTTAATGATATTAACTATTATTATTAAATCTGAAGCATGACGAAATCGTTTGGTTCAGTGGAATGCTGAACGCAAGCCCGATGCTCAGTGAGGTAGCCCCAAAGCAAGCACAGCGGGAGAGGTAGGGGAAGCCTGGCTGCAGGCAGTCTGTGGAGGCAGCAGTAACTCTCTGCATCATCGAACCGACTGTGCTTTAAACGCAAGAAGTGAGAAAACGTAGCTCGGTACATTTGCGTAAGGCTCGACAGTCTGCAGATCCTGGCTGCCTTCACTTTCTCACTTAATCTCCATAGTTACTGTGTGAGGTGGAGCAGGTGTCATGTTCCCACTTTGCAGAGAAGGACACTGAGGCTCAGCAGAGGTGGGGCCTTGGCAGAGGCCCCCAACTAACCAGACCCCTGGCTTCTGGCCCTCAGTCCCGGTGTATTTTCCACACGGCCTCTCGATGAACCTGCAGCTCCTGCACTGAGGTGCCTCAAAAGTCCAGAAGGCCACAGGACTGCTGCTCCTTCCTCCTCTGCAAGGGCAGGGGGTCAGCACCTTTTGGAAGAGCAATCAGAATACTTCCGGCCCCAGGGAATGGCCTCCCATGTGGCTGATGTGCTGGGACCTGTAACTAGGTGCTTTGGATTCACATTTAAGGGAAGGTAGGAAGGAGGAGAGAGGAGAGAGGGGAGGGGTTGGCCTGCTGGATCCCCTGCCACGGGCCCCCTGAGCTGCAGAGAGGGAGGGTGTCGCGTGCTACCAATGGTCTGGGTCAGTGTGAATCACCTCTGTGTACCATGGAGAAGAACCACCCATGGCACGTCTCTTTAGGACAAAGATGGCAGGTACATAGACGCCTGCCGTAGCTGCACCCTCTTTATCGGTGGCTGCCACTGCAGACTGACTGTGACGTTCCTCTCTGGGCCTCAGCATCCTCCTGAAGCTCCAGGCAGCCACCACCTGCCAGTTCTGTTAAGTGAGAGGGAGCCCATTGGCCATTTCTCTTTTAAACAATATCCCTTCAGTGCATCAAATAGTTACATTCATCGTTGAATTTCTGCATCTTCTTTTGCTGCTTAGGAGATTCTGGAGTTCCCGGTGGTGGCGACAACATTTATGTTTTACCAGCTTTTTCAATGTTACCACTCATTTGACACTTTCACCTTGCTTTGTCATATACCTCTTCAAATAAAAATTGACCACCAAAATAGTAGTCATCGCTGTTCATTGTGACCAGCCATCATTTTCTCTCTCTTTGGAGGCAAACTTTGTCTTTTATCCCATCCACTAAAATCTGGAAAGGAGTCAGTAGCAAGAAAAAGAGGCTTCTTTGTTCTCCCACACGGGATTGCTGTACCCTGTCTGGATGGACGAGCTGAGATCGCTCTTCCTGCCCTGCCCGTCCACGGTAGCAGTGTGTCTCTGAGGCAGCTGCACCTGCTGAGCTCTAAGGGGAAAGCGCGTGTCTGCAGTGGGCTGTGCGCACCTTGGCAGGACACACGGGGAGTGTGACCAGCAGTGCCTAACAGATGATTTTGTCCTAAGTGCCTTTGTAGGGCTCGGTGCAAGCGGCAGCTAGGGAACTTAAGAGTGAAGGGACTCTGCTTACCCTGTTCCCATTTCAGCATTGGGAGGGGTTGGGAAGAAGCTGGTGGCAGGAGGCTAGGGAGGCAGGGCAAAAGGAACAGAACGACAGAATGGCCCGTCTTACTGTTGGTGTCTTAACGCGGTTCGTGTTTGGGTCATTAGGGCCACTCAGTGAAGTTGCGTTCAAGCAATTAAGCCCTCTGTAAAGACGTTCTCCGACCACGAGCAGACGGTAGGTCTCGTCCGGGATCTCGGAGATGGAAGCCCGGTTCTCTCAGACAGGCCTGAGAGTGCCGAAGGCTGTGGCTTCCTGCCTGCATGAGCGTGGTGTTCGTATTGATCAGGCCTAGCAAATGGCGCTCTGTCTCTAACCAAAGACCAGCCAGTGCTTTGAAAAAATGTTCATTGTGACTTTATTGTGAATTTCCCTGATAATCATTATAGAGCATTTGGAAAATATGAAAAGAGAAAGGAAAAAAAACCTCATAATCCCACAGTCTAAAAAAAAAAACCTTTTAATATATAGATGTATTTCATTGAAGTCTTTTTTCTATGTGTGTGTGTATATATATATAAATTTTAAGAAAATCTATATCATAATGAAAGTTCAATTTTATCATGCTCTTTCTACACTTATATGCATATTTTATATCATTAAATTATTCAAAAATGTCATTTAAAGTGCATATGTAAGATTCCACCATAATGGATACACCATAATTTATTTAACCATTTTGCTGTTGAACGTTTTAGTTGTCTCCACATTTTTAGAAATGTGTTATAAATAATAGCATCATGTGTTTTTAGGAGGGAAAATAGAGAATAGATTTTTGACATCTCGATGGGACAGTCAGCACTGTTCATCTTATACTACTGC
Organism: Indri indri; assembly: GCA_004363605.1. Classification (NCBI taxonomy): domain Eukaryota; kingdom Metazoa; phylum Chordata; class Mammalia; order Primates; family Indriidae; genus Indri; species Indri indri. The sequence continues at coordinate 5,023 of RJWJ010013190.1, forward strand.
TAACGTCCTAGATGTGTGCACACGCACATAGATACTATGTCTCTGTGCACATGTGGTATGTGATGCTGTGTTTTGATATTTAAAAATAGAGACTCTCCAGGCTTCCTAATAAAACCAACTGACATTTCTGTCTAAGTTTAGCAAAATAATTGTAGGAATATCTGACTCTCTCAGGACATCTGTAGCTTCTGTGTAAAGTCCTGTAAAGTGCTGTTTAATGGGGATCGGATGCCTCTGGTTGTCTTCCCACCTGTGGTCCATTTGGCACTCACAGCTGCTGCTCTCTCGTTCTCTCCCTGTAGTTACTGGGGCTTCCGGACGCAGACGACGACGCATTTGAAGAGTACAGTGCAGACGTAGAAGAGGAGGAGCCAGAGGCAGACCACCCCCAAATGGGGGTCAGTCAGCAGTAGGCCCCCGCGGGCTCTCACTGGAGAAGGAGAGTGAGCCCTGTGGTACCTAGGTGGGCTTGCGTGCTCCTGGGTTAGCATTTTGCATTAGCACTCTGAAACAGGACGTCTGGCTCCCAGCATCCAAATTAAAATGAAATACCTTTTTAACGACCACAAAATATCTGTGATGAGCTTTGCTCAGAAGTGACCTGAATTTCACTCCTGCTTCAGTGGGGTTTCTATGGCGTTGTCTTAGTAGCCTTTGCCATTTTGAATTTAGAGTCCATTTTGTGGCTGACTATTCTATTCTCTCTTGAGTTTATGTTGGAGAATTAACATTCGCTGACTCGAATGTAGAGAACTCTGAATGTATTAAGGATGTGCTCTGAGTCCTCACAGGTGACCTTACTGAGGGAAAGCATGGCAGAGAAGAAATGCAGTCTGCACTTTTTATGTACTTTTTAAGTGTCCGTAAGTGAAGGGTTTTGCTTATAAAGCATGAGTTTTAATATCTAGTCATGAAACTGCACACGTGCAAATACAAGGGCAGAAAAGGATAATCACGTAGCTTTGGATTAAGAGGGTAAGAGAGGCGGAGAAGCCTTTAGATGTTTTGCCATTACTGAAGTACCTGGGTATGTAGCAGCTGGTTCATGGTTAGGTGTAAATGTTACTTGCTTGTTCAGTTGTTTCAAAACATGCTAATTCCAAAGCCACTTTTAAAGTCTAATCATGGAAATATAAATGGGGTAAAAGACATAAATTATCGATTTCTTTAAGATGTTTATAAACCGTCCCATGTATGAAATGAAGCGTTTATTTACCTTCTTTCTTTATAATGACATGGCAACTTGTTAAATCATGGAAACATCCAGAAGCCAAGTGCCACTTAAACTTTGAAGCCATACATAAATTTAATAGGAAAATAAACCGGGATAAAAAGTTTTTAAGAATATGATGGAATCCTTCGTCACTTTCTTAATCTTTTATTTAAAAAAAAAAGGATTCCATTGTGTAATTTATTAAAAAATTGTAATCAAGTACTTTGAGGGACCTTATTCACAGTAAATTTTTAAAGGGACGTGAAAGTAGGAATCTTTTAATCATGCGCTAGCATGGTTAAAAGAGGGGACAATTTTAATGATCAAGATACTCAGACAACTCACAGAAACAACTTGTGTCATTGGAAATACTGCTTTCACCATTAGCTAAAAATACTTAACTGGGGAAATCCTTTGTAATGCTAACATGGAATTATTTGAAACATTCATTTTCTTGGACCCTTCCGCATCTCTGGTTCTAATAACTTACGATGCGGAAAGCCTCCTTTACAACACTTTACTAAACCTAGCATCTGGGGTGGGAATGTTTTAAGTATGCACAGACATGCCCATTAGGTTGTCAAAGTTTTGAAGTTTGAAAACAGCAGCAGCAGCAGAGGCCACAGAACTTATGGGAGTCTTGTATATCTTCCAGGCATGTCGGTGTAAACCTGATTGTCTCCACATTTTCTGTTTAATTGACTGGTGCTGTGCGGAGTTTGGCTGCTCGTGGTAAAACAGTGTACTGCAGTTTTAAGTCATCGGTTAAAATAATACCACCATGGTGGTTTCCATCTGTGCTCCAGTACTCACATCTTTTCTTGGAAAAACATATTAAAGGTTAATTTCAAGTAAAATGACTTTCCTTCCGGGTAGCCTGTTAGCAAAACGAAACTTAGTATTTTGTTGGGGTGAGCATATCCTCCGCCTTCGCAGCCCTGCCTGTGTTCTGACCGGCTCTGTTTATGAGCAGAGGGGATTGCGAGCTGTAGGTTATGTATCAGTAGATACCGCCCAGGTGCGGTAACCTCCATGTTAACACAGTAGGCTACAAGAGTGACTTCTGCACCTGAAATGAAGGAAGCTTGACTAGCTTGCTCCATTGGAAGGTAAACTGGAATTTTGTAAAATTTTATAGGCTTAAAATCTAAATTTACATATGTTTGGAAATTGAATGGATATCATCATAAAATGTCTTCTATCAAAAGAGTGTTTAGACTTTGACCAAATACATGTCGGTATTATCATATTAATGTTCTCTGTTTATGAAAACTGAGCTGAGATAGACTCAGCCATTCAGTGGGCTGTTGAGAATTCTGGTCTTTGTTCTGCCCAGGGGTAAGGCGTAGACAATATAGCTGTATGTTACTTATTTTCCATGGCAAAACCCGAAAGGCATTAACAAATAGGGTTGTTTCCTCCAAAACTTCCTTTTCTCCGATTGCCTGCGTTTCCCCTCAGTGCTTGCACACACGTGCACACGCACACACTCACTCCTTCCCGCACTATGGATACTCTTACCGGGGCTGTGCCGGTGCAGAGCCTCACCTGGTGGGCAGTGAGGTCAGGCAGCCGTGGTGTCTGCTGTGGAGATGGTTCCATGCTGAATCGTTCCCGACCTTTCCCCTACACAAACATAAACCACGAGGCAGCAGCAGGGTGGTGGGGGGAGCACCACCTGGGACGCAGGAGAGACTCTGCCATTGACTGCATGACCTTAATAAGTCACTTAACCAGGGCGTGTGCCCTTCCAGCTGTAAACACTGCCCTCTGTGCCTGCCTCGTGTGTGTATATGGAGCAGCAGTCTAGGAAACTCTTGGGGACACAAGAAAGAAATACATCTGGGATCTTGCCACGATGCTGTCCTTAGGATGTTGGCCCCAGAACTACCTTAGAACATGTTGACCTGTGAGTGTCTAGACCACCAGGACCCAATCTTGCGGGGCTGACGCAATTCTCTTCCTTAGAGGAGAGGGTAGAGGGAGCCCCCAGGAGACATCTTTGTCTCAACCGTACATGCTCTGCCTGTGGGAGGCACAGCTTTTCCTCGTCCCCCAGCTGACTGGGGCTTTGGAAATGGTCTACGTTTAACCTGAGAGGAGATTTGCATGAAGGATAGCTGGGAGAGTGAAAGATGAGGACTGCTACTTTTTTGCCATGTCATCTAGTAGGGAGAAAGTGACAGTGGAAGTAAGGACAGAGTGAATGAGAGAGCGAGTGCGTGGGGAGTGCTTGACTGCCCGCTCGCTGGGGGCCAGATGTGAAACCGGCGCTCACACCTGTGATAACGTTACAAAACCGCCATCCTGGGTTTGAGTGAATGACGGAGATGTTTTTGTTATGGCTACCTGGGTACTTTCCTCTGCCCAATAATATGGAGCAGGCTTCAGGGAATCAGAGTGAAATACGGAGCCAGGGAGGAAGGTGAGACCCCACACAGTGCCTGCCACCACCATGGATTCAGTCACTGAGGTGTCCACTCGCGACTCCCAGGCCCATAGCAGCACATGGTACATTGTGGTTTTCCACAGCTGGAACACGAAAAGTCTCTTATGTAAGGATTCTCCTTGCATCCTGGTACCACAATTAGGTTTCCAGTGTACTTAAATGAAAACCTCTCTCCTCTAGTAGTTGCTGTCATTTTTCATGTATAAACAGAACCCATTCTCTAGCACAATATGTCTCTGAATATTGTTTCTGTTTCATAAGAGCACAAAGTATATGGACCTAAGGGAGCTGTGATCCCAGGCGTCATCAGAATTTATATTTTAGGAATATGCCTAGTATGTTAAAATTCACAAGTTGGGAAACTGATATGAACAAATCTGATTTCCCACAGAGAGAGGCAGGACTTAATTTGGGGTGGGGGGAGAGGAATAAAGCAGAATGAGAGAGTTGGGGTCTGACAGTTATCATCTGAGACCCTGGAAAACCGTTACCATGCTCTCACGAGACACCACCTGTCCTCAAAGGGACCGACTGTGTGGAGAGGCAGAGCCTTGTATTGGCGGTGGCTTTGTGACTTTAAAAATGCCCCCCAGCCAAGGAGACAGTATGAGTCCTGCTAATCTGGTGGAGTTCTTTCCCTCCATAAAATCAGCTGCCAGCCGCAGAAGCCTGTCTTTGCAGACAGATCTGAGAGGGGCTCCCATCCCCTAGCAGGTAAACCATGAGCCATATTTGGGTCTCAGTGGTGGCTGGGAGGAGGCCGTGGTCAGGAATGCCCCCTCAGGCTGGAGGACAGGGCCCTCCTACTCCACCTTGCTCCAAGGTTGTAGAAAGAGCACAATTCACACTCAAGCGGATCTCAGACCCCTCCTTCCCTCCAGTGAGTGGTCGCTCCAAAGAGATGCCATTGCCAATTGCTTAGTCTTCAGAGAAGCCTAATTTTTTTTGTAATTAAAAACTAATGCTCCTTCATAAAGACTCAATCAATTATCCTGGTTTTGTGATAACAGATATGACACAAGAAGTTGAAGTCTTTGACTTTATAGAGTGATTCTAAACCTTGCCAGAATGCCAGTAGCTGTGGTGTCCATGGTAATGCGGTGTCCATGGTAAAATATCTATAGCTCCTGCTCACTGGGTGCATTGTTAAATAATAGGTTGTCTTTTATATTTTTATTTAAATTTGGATTACAAAAATACAGTACCTATGAGCATTTCATGTTAGAAACCCCATTTAAAGCACTATAAGGCTGAACAGGCACAAGCAATTAGAAGTGTGTGCCAGGCCACATAAAAATAAACATTTCATTTGCGTAGAACCATATTCACATTGTTTGGTACCAGAGAGAAAGCTGACAGTTCTTTGCGAACTGCCTTTTCCTGTTTTTTTGTTTTGTTTTGTTTTGTTTTTGTTTCTCCAGATTGATCCCCCACCCCCACCCCCAGCACCTTCTGATTTGCAGGCAGGAGACGATGCAGAGCGGCGGCTTTTAAGCGGGGTAGAAATCTCCAGTGCGAGGGCAAATCTGAACTCTCTGCGATGCAGTCTTAATTTGTGTATGCGAGCAAAATTTAGCCATCTACACAAGAGGCAAAAGCAAGGAACAGTTGTTGGGGTTTTTTTTAGGCAAGAAATGTTTCGTGTAGGGTGTGTGTGCTTTCTTTGCCTTCGTATTTCCTTTCAAAGAAATCTCTTGTAAATTACAAAGCTGTGAAATGGGTTGCCAAAAATTGTCACCCTTTGTTAGATGCTTCAAACAGTGTAAATCCTAGATCGAACCCCACCCTCTCCTGCACCCCACCTCCCCCGAGAGGGAGGGCCTCGTCCCCCAATGAAATTACCATACGCTTGCTATTAAAGAGCCTTCCAAACTCTGGTGGTGTTGGCCTCTTTTTTACTGTCCACAATGTGTGGCCCGAAAGGACACCTAATGCGATTCATAAATGAGAAACAAGGAGTAAGGACCATTGGCCTTACTGATGGGGGGAGGGCGGGAGAAGCAGGGGACGTGAATCACCGACGTGGGTCCGACGGGTAATGATTTATGTGTCTGGGGACATTGATATATCTGTTCTGATGCTTTAACTGGTATTTAGTAATTTTCCACTCCTCCTTTAAACCAGTACTTTAGTTTTGTGTGTGAGAACCTGATTTTTTCCAGCCTAGTTGGGAATCCTTTGTGGCACCAGTGAGAAATGTGTATCCTCTGTTCCTTCTGTGATGACATGACACCATTTCCCCACTACTTTCCTCCTGGTTATTGCTGTTCACCAAACAATGGCATTTAAATAAATCTGGAAGTTGGTGGTAAGTTCCATTATTTGATTGAGGGCGAGTTTCTCTCTCCAAATGAATGGGTCTCCGTAGATTAAATTAGATTTGAGATTGGCTTAATAGGCACAGCATAGAGGCCTGTGTGTGTATTTTAGATAATTTGATTTGTGGTTCTTTGTTTTCCATGCGCCTGTCGTGGGAGATTTTACTCAAGTGGCGGGCTGTGTGTAAGCATCCAGACCGTGCTGGTCTGAGGTCCTGACTGCAGTAGAGGGGTGCACACAGGCCTTACTTACTTGTGAGGATTCCGTTCTTACGCTGTTACTGGATCCCTATCACAGATGGAGTTTATAAAATGCAGATTGGCCCCTTTAAGCGCAGGGACTAGTGTTAGAAATACCCACGTTTCCCCTTTTGCAGTCAATCATGCTGAAGTCAGTTGGCTGGGGGGAAACGTTCTAGCCCAGAGTCATCCCTGACCGACTGGATGACCCTAGGCGTGTCCCCTCTGCCCAATGCCTCGCCCCCAGTCTTCGTTTCCTCGTCTGTAAAAATCAGAGTGGGGGACTCATTCCTGAAGTTCCCTTCAGGCACTAGCACCGTGAGAATGTCCCTTGTCTTGGCGAGTGGAGTGGGTAGGGAGGGCGGGAATTCCGGTTATGAGGGAAACGCTGTTTCGCAAAATCAGGTTGGGCGGCTGGTGTTGGCAAAACTGTTACTTCTCTGATTTTGAACCCATTTTCCCTAGGACCCCCTTTTAGAAATGAAGACCCTGCTGATACTGTGGATGTGTATTAGCCCAAGTGCCAGCGTCCTTGAATGTTTCTCCTGCCTTCCCAGATGTCCCTTCTCCTTGTGATAATAAGGAATCAGAATCCACAAGAAAATAGGAAGATGTGGGGTGCTTTGCCTAAGGATGTAATTAAACAGTCTCATTTTCTTTAGAAGTGAGCCGAGCGGGGTACCACACTGGCCCGTGTTCGTTGTGCACACGTATGGTTTGAAGTGCACCAAGATGAGCAACACAAAACCCACCACGCAGTGTTTGGACCCTGCACCGGGGCTGGTCCAGTGAACTTGCCGTACGTGTGCCAGAGCGTCTGGCGGATAGTTTCTCCTGGTGCCCTGCTGAATTGGGGGCGGGCAAACATTCCTTTCTCTGTTTGGCAGGCGTGGCCCCCTGGTACTTTGGAAAGTCAAGAAATGCATCCTGTAAAAGCTGGCACTGCACTTTTCCTCTTAGCACCGTAGTAGGCAAAAAAGTTAAATACTTTATCTCTGACCCACCTTTTCCCCTTTTTGGAGTAGAAAACAATGACATTTATAATCTGGGCAAGTAGTGTTTAGGCAGCCGAAGAACAAGGTAGGCATTTCCTTTGAGGGAGCATTTAAAGCAGCAGAGACACTGTCTCCTCCTCTTTTCTAAGGAAATATGGTAAATATGGGATGTAGAAACCAGCAGTAAAATCAAGCAGGTCCTTGGGGATGCTTTTTAATTGGAAGCCTCTAGAGGTCAGCACCACATAAAGAAAGGGCTTCCGCGTGCTGGGTATGTCCTTGTGGAGCTTTGGGAAAGGAAGGCTCACAGCCGGCCAGGACGGGGAAGAGGTGTGAGGAGCCCGGCTGCGTGTGGGAGAGGAAGACGACAGTCCTTCTCTTGATCCAGAAACCCCTAACATTTGACTTGGTTGTTTCTTTACCCTGCTCACCCGCCTGTCTGCAGCTCCCGCACCCCTGTGTCACACAGTGTCGGCTCAATTAACATGACTTACTGACCCAACAATGAAGTGTGCATTTAGCGCGCACTGAGAAGGGCTGGGGAAGGGCCAAAGATGGGATGGGAGGCACTCGGCATTTTTGCTTGGAGCAGGGTGAAAGGCTGCTCTGCATTCTGGAGTCTTTTGAAATGGTTGTTAGCCCACGGGCTTTGTTAAACTGCAGCTTCCTACAGAACTTAGGGGTGCGGTGCCATGGGCGATGCTGCAACTGCCGATATCTACTTAGAACCAAAATCTGGCTCCCTGAGGCCAGTACAGATTAGGGGTGGGGTGGGGAAGGATTCAAGCAACTTTAGCTGTGGCCAGATTTGACTCCGTTGGAAGCCCTAAAAACTGGTAGACACTCCTGCGGATCCCCAGGGTACAAGCACCAAGAGCACCACGCAGTGATGGCCGCAGGCTTCGCAGACACCCTGAGTTCAAATCCAGAACTACCAGTGGCGTTTGTAGTCCACAGAGGCCCCAGAGCTGCCTGAGGGTTTCCTTCAGCCCCAAGAGGAACAGGAAGGGTGTAAAAGGCTTTCCTCCCTCCCTCCTCATTCCATTGCCCCTTCTGTGCAGGGGTTTTTATTGATTCTGTCTACTCGAGGAAGGCGTAACCCATGACACAAACAGTATGGAAGATCGTCATTTGCTGGATGATTTGGATGAGCCTAGGACCGAGGTCCTTTCACTCTCTGAGAGGGGATATTGGTGGAAAGGACAACAAACATGTCCCAGGTATGGTGGAAGCCCCATCTCCCCAGAAAAACATCTTAACACTTGGCGGCTTAACAGCGGTTTCACTAGTACCATTAGATTTTGAAATGATGGTTTGTGATCCTGGCTAGTGGAGACTTTGCAAGTATGGAATAGCCTGATGACCTTCAATAATTTTATGAAGCCAGCAGTGTTGAGTGAACATGCCCAAGCTGTGTGTGCCGTTACCTACAAACATTAACTTCAACAAACTCTGTGTAGTCCTCGCTAAGTGCCGGGCACTGTACTAAGTTCCTTTTAACTCATTTAATCCTTCCAGTGGTCCTATAATGTAGATATTAATATCCTCCTTTATAGATGAGAAAGCTGAGGCACAGAGAAGTTAAGTAACTCTCACAAGATCACACAGCTAAGTGCCAGTCAGGATTGAAACCCAGGCAGTTTGGCTTCAGAGTGCTCTGAATAACGAATGCCATGGGGGTTGGTCTTACTCTTAGTGAAATCGCTGGTTCTTGTCACACAACACTACAGAGGCCCTACCCTTAAACTTCATGTAGTGAAGTCTGCTAGTCTGTGTGGTTACCCAAGCACAGGATGGAATGAAAAGGACGTCTCCTCAGCTCCTTGCCTTGCCCATGATCAGGTTGGCCATTCTGGGTGGATCAGGAGGATAATAGATACTTCTTTTTTCAAGTTTCCATGCACTTGCAAGGATTTTCGAAAGTGGCTGGAAGAACTGGGGCAACAGGTTTGTAAAATCAGAGGATCCTCAGGCAGGGACAAGGCAGAGGAAGCAACCAATTTTCCTTCTTTTTTGCACACTGCTTTCTAGATCTTGTCCTCCGAACAGCCCTTTGCAAGGGTATTACAGACTCTTCTAAATGTCTCCCTCCTCATAATGAAGGGAATTTTACCCAGACTTACCCTGAAACAACAGCAGCAGACATTCACTCTCTAGTCAAGGCCTGAGAGCAGGAAGAAAGCTCTCCTTGTGCTCTGGTACCTGAGGAAGTGCAGTGAGTCACCATCGCACGCCAAGGACTTCAGTCTCAATCCAGCCCCCCAGCCCCTGCCGCCCCAGCCATCCAAGTGCATTTGCAGCCTCCCAACCCTGTCCTTTCCCCTCCCTGCCCAGGCAGCAGCACACACGGCCTCAGCACTACCACTGCTGTGTGCTTATCATATTTGTCTTAAACATTCTGCAGAAGGATGAGTAGAAATTGGAGACTGCGTTTCAGAGACACACTCCGTATGCTTTTGAGCTAACCTGCTGGTCTGGATCCTCCCTGCTACTGTTGGCTCTATAATGCAGGCTTGTGCGTGGCAGCTCCGGCAGGGGCCAGGAGAGAACCCTGGACACTAACCGTAGCAGTCCTTTTCTTTCCTCCCGTTAGGAATGCACGGAAGAGTGGGGAAGAGGGTGATGAAACAGCGGGGGAAAGGATGAATGAAGTCATCTGTCAACTTGCATTAGTCTCTTTGGTGTTTTGTGGAGATTTCAGCTCCAGGGCCCTTGCCAACCAGTTTAATTGGGTGGAAGCATCTGGTGCTCACCTGGCCACGTTTTCTGGGTGGAGGATGAGAGGCGGCTTCAACCATTCTTTACCCCCGAGTGTGAGCAGAGTGTGAGCAGAGTTGACCAGACCTCACCAGGGCCGTTCTCGGGTTTGCTCACTTTCTCCTGTCTTTTCCCACCCTCTTGCCTGTCCCTCCCCGAGGCTAACACTGTGATGTAGCTGAGGAGGGGCTTGTGCTTGGTGGTGGAGCTAGACTATCCTGATCTCCTTTGATTCCCCCTTCCTTCGAAGACTCCATTCCCGGCCCTGGCCTGCTCCTAGATAACTCCTGTCATTGGTTACAGGAAGGGCTAAGTGAGATAGCGAGTGATTTGATTCTGGAAACAAACCAGTGTCGTCCTCATGGTGGGTGGGAAGAATTTTCTCCGCATAGCCCTCTGAAGCTTTTGAAAAAAAAAAAAAAAAAACGTGTTATCCAGAGCAAGCCAAAAATGTCAGCTAGGTCGATGCTAATGAACTCATCAAGTCCGTCCACAGAGTCTGGTCTCTTCAGAGCTCTGGCCAAGCCTTTGCTGAGTGCATGAAAGGATTCCCTGGGGTGCATTTCAAACCCTGCTCCCACCCCATACTCTTAAACTCTGGAAGAGCACAAACAAACTGGCCACATGCTCTTGAAAAATTCAATCTGGAAGCTAGTGTTGGCAACTACAGATAGAATTTTGATAAAAGAAAACAAATGCCTAGTCAAGTGTGCTGCTCACCACTTAGAATTCATCTCCCTGGAGGACACCTGCCTCCCTGCTGCCTAGGAAGAGCATTCCAGATGTGCAGTTGAGCAGAGCAGCTGCTGGGAGATACAGTGACCTTGGTCTATTAAACCATTGTCAAAATAATGGCACTTTTATGAATCCTCTAGAAATAGAACTTTTCATCTGGCACCATCGTGTGCTACACTTTGGAGCAGTGATGTCACCAAGGAGGCAGAAATCAGGGAATTCATCCTCTTGGGCAGGGTGACTAATTCTGTTTCCCAACCTCAGAACATTTACTGATGTCATCCATGTTCCCAAAACCACACCAGCCTGAGGGGAAGAAGAGAGTTACATCAATAGTCACAAATGCACAGTTCTCTAACACTTTGGGGATTCCCAGTCCTCCTCAATTCCTCCCAAATGTTCTAGGGGTGGTGCTCTGGGGCTGCTGACTCATGTATGTTTCACAAGCTGGTCTTCTGCGGCACCTGGTGTTCTCCTTCCCGGCTTTATTTAGCAGCTGTCTCTGCGGATGCTGTGGGAGCCCAGCACAGCAGCGGGCATGCCAGTGCCCGGCGACACTCACAGTGGCCGTCCGCACACGGAGCCTGCTCTGCCACCGCTGCCCGCCGGTGTTGACCCGAGGCTGCCAGTGCGAGGCAGTGAGGCCCTGGGTGCGTGGTCTGGGCTGCCGTTGCCAGGGACCACAGGGAGTGCCACGCCAATGAGGGCAATGCACTTTCAGCTTTCAGCTCTTTCATTTATTCATCTTTTATTCCAAAAACTTGGGCTTTGCTCTGAGTGACAGACTCAGGATCACCTTTTCATACATCCTTGCCACTGTCACCTGTGATCCCAGTTTGTCCCACCTGTGAGGCTGACATGTTTCCCTTCTGATGAGTTCGGGGGCCCATAAAGGCTCCTGGGCCCCTTCTGAAAGCAAGATGCTAGCAGATCCACCCTCCTGACCTACCAGTGTGTCCAGAAAGGACATAAGCTGGGAGTTGCCATCCTCTGACATAGGGTGGGTAATTCCTTTGGGGGCCCCTGGGTGCCGGGTGGAGGAGGCTTAGCCAGGGCAGAGGAAGGCTAAGGTCCTGGGTGATTTAAAGTCTGCCCTCCCATACGAGAAGTACTTTGGTGAGGATGTTGGGGGTGAGGTGACTCTCTGTACCTGTAAAACTATCAGGTTTAGAGCTGACCACTAAAAAGTGATTTCTTGACCCTCAGAGTAACACCCCAGACCACCAGTCAAGACTGTGGACCAGCAAATCTCAAGCGTGAAGGCTCCCAAGGGCCACCTGAAGAGCCTGTGACACATGTAGATTCTCGGGCCGCACCCCAGGGCTGGCTGCACACAGGAAGCTGTGTGTTTCCAAGCACCCCAGGTGGTCCTGATGCGGGTGTTCCGTGGACCACACTTTGAGAAACCCTGGGGTTGAGCCAGCCTCCAGGCTCAGCAGGTCACTCACCATTCACCATGTCGAGAGGAAGCCAAGATTTGTCACAAGATGACGGTACCAGGTGCTGGGCAAAATGCCTTCATGATCCTTATTACATCTTTTTCCACAAAGAGAAAAATCCTTGTAGAGATGCCACAATTATCTCCACTAACATCTTGAAACTTGTAGGGAAGAAAGTCACCCTTCTAAGCTGACACAGTGACAGAACTGGGAGCAGAAGCTAGCTGTGCCTGACTCCAAATCCTAGTGTCTCTCATCACAGGATGTCCCATCGGGACATAGCATTTGGAAAACAATGATGAGCAGAGGCCAAATTATATTTGGCAGCAGTGTTTTATTACATCTAAAAACTACGACCCTACCCTCAGGACATCTGTTGGCCCCAACAGGAAAATATGAAAGGACCAGCAAGCCCTTTGCAATGAGGGATCCCTGAAATTCACCGCACTTCCCGTGATACAAGTGTAGCATCAGGCTGGCCAGTTCAAGAAGACACTTACCAGAAGAGGACAGGCAGACTCCATTATCTAAATATGTCATCATGCATGTGTTTCTTTGTTGCTATTTCTGCCCCACAGGATGATAGGCTGCATGAGGGCAGTCCTGTTCACTGGGCCCCCAGTGCTTAGCGCAGCGCTGGCTTTCAGGAAACCTTTGTGGGCTGATGAGTGAAGGAATGAGTCGGGTGTGGAAAGAAGAAAGGCAATGTTACCCCTTTGCCCTGGGGACATGGGGAGTCTGCTTGGCTCTCAGATCAGCCCACCCTCATGCACTGCGAGTCAGAACACCCAAGGCACAGCCCCTGGGAGCCTGCCTTTGTCCTCAGGCCTCCGGGAGTTGGGAGTGTTGCTGGTAAGTCTCCGAGCTCCTTGGATACATCAGGGAATAGGAACACGCATGGGTGGATGGTACGGGTCTCTGTGCTCCCACCCCATGTCATCAGCAGATTGAAAATCATGAAGCAGACAGCCCTAGACACATCGTGTGGGCAAGCAAGAAGCTGTGCTGTGGCCCCTCTGCTTTCTGTGCAGTTTGCGACCTGGGGTAGGGGCTGCCCAGGCATGAGAGTACTTTCTGGAGGCTGGTGCTGCCCTCTGAGGCCGCCTGCCTATACCCCATCTCCAGGAAGGCTCAGAAACTGCCCCCTTCCAGCGGGACAGCCTGGGGGCAGAAATATGCTCTGTGTGGGAGACTGCGGTGGCCTTGCTCTACTGACGTCGCCTAGGTTTCCACATCTAGGACGGTACCCATCCAACCTCCTGGTCACCTGTCCTCAGAGTCACAGGAACCCTGGCACCCTGAGGCCTCTTTTCAAACACTGTCTTTGTGAGGATCTTCCATGAATCCTCACCATCTGCCGCCAGGCCCACAACTTCATGATCCCAAGGCGGGTGGGGTGGGTTCCTGAGCACCTCCCGGGGCCGGTCCGCCAGCGCGGGGCCTCTGACTCCATGACAGCTGTGGGCACAGCTGGCCTCTGAGCCTCCGTGTCTTCAGAGCCCTGTTTGTCTCTTGCTTCCGCCCACCTTCCCTTCCCGGTTACTTCATTCTAATTGGCGTTCGCTTCCTACTCCTGGGTTCACAGCCTGTCCTTACTGCTCCGCCTCGCTGTCCCTTTGCTAACAGGCAGGCCTGCCCTCCTCCCTGGTGACTGCTCGGGCAGGCCTTGGCTACCAGGCACGGTCACCCCAACCGCAGACTTGACTCTTCCACTTCACACCCCGCGGAAGATTGAGCGGCGTCTCCCTGCTGTTTCCAAAGATGGGAATGGGGATTTGGACTTGAGAGAGCCGTGGTAGAGCTCTGACACCCTTCTGGAGCCGGGCCACTGGGTGGCAGAACTGGGTTCTGATTGGGACCAAATGACACCTGTGTTATCTTCTTCCAGCAGGGTCTATGTTGACCTCAGGGAGCCCCAAGTCATGGTCATTGTAACCCGTTTGCAAAGACACAGCTGGGATCAGTGTACAAGATGGGTCCGCGAGTCTGCAGCGCTGAAAAGAACCAGATTCATTTTCTTGCCAGGCGAACAAAGTCTCCGACCTGCCAGGGCTCCGTGTGAAACCACCCGCAGCTGCCGAGGCTGGTCTGTTCTGGCCCCAGGCTGTGGGATTTGAGCAGCTGCCTGCCAGCAGCGCCAGCCCCCTCCCAGGCCGTCTTGCGCCAGCGGTCGCAGCTGGGCCCGTGCAGCGTGTGCAGCGTGTGCGATGCTGCTCAGGCCGCCAGCCCAAGGAAGCCCTGCGCGCACGGCTATTTATAGGGAAGGCATTCCTTCCTCCCGCACACCACACCGGGGCCTGCTTGGGAGCCACCAGCTGGGGCCCTGACAGACACCAAGGGGCGGGGCTGCAGACCTCTCTGGCAGAGAAGGCATTGTTCTGTCACAAACAATGGTGGGGCGGCCCTGGCATGATGTCAGATGGGTTGACAGTAGCAGCTGCCTGCTCATTCCCTCTCCACGTTCACAGCTGAGCTCTGCCAACTCCAGGGAGCAGGCCGGAGTTTTAGTTTGGGTTTTGGAAAATGAATTGCACCCAAAGGCAGGGATTGTCTAGCTCCAGTTGGCTTGGGAAGGAAATGGCCGCAAGCCATAGACTGTTATTTAGCTCTGGCTGCCTACGTCTTTAGGGGCAATATGATCACTAAAGGCAGCAGTGTGGGTCGCCAGGGCCATTGCAGGGCCACCGTCATGGTGGTTGGCCAGGTGGTCTGATGGGAAGGCCCATCCTTCCCACAGGCCCAGCCTCCCCTGGACTCCCCGACCTCCCGCGGCCTTGTGGTGGCACCTGAACCCTGCAACGTACAGCTGGGCTGTTTCAGGTGAAAGCAGGAAGGGCTACCTCTGTGGTCACTGATACTGGTTTGCTTACGCAGCCAGGTTTCCATTCAGGAGTCAACCAGCCACATCTGAGAAGGCAGCGTAACCACCCTGGTGTTTGAGTGAGCACTTGAGAGACACCGAGCCAAGCTTACATCCCAGCCCAGCCATTTCCTAGTTGTGGGAGTCCACACTGGTTACCTTCATTTCTCCATCCCTCAGATTTTCCACTGCTTTGGGATAAATAACCCAACAGAAAAATGAACCCAGGATACAGAGAGGCAATTCATAGAATAAAAAATACAAATGGCCAGTAAATGCATGAAAATGTGTTCCAGTTCTCTAGCTATCAGGGAACTGCAAATTAAAATAAGAGCTTGTTCTTGGCACATGTTAGAAGGTTGGTAGCGTTCAGTGTCGGCACGGAAGTGCGGGCGCACACTCCAGGTGGGAATGTAAATGGCTTCAGCCACATTAAAAGATCATGCGTCAGTCTCCATAAAGTTTTTATGTGCAATCCCTTTGGCTTCATAGTAGCACTTCTAAGACTCTAACCTGAAGAAATAATCACACATTATGGATATAGTGGTCATTGTAGTATTGCTTGGAATAGTAAAAAAAGAACAAAAGAAAGAAAAGGAAACAATCTAACTGTTCATCAATGATGGAAACGTTAAGTCATCACATGTGATTACAGGGAGAGCTGGAGGTTCTCATACGGAAACAGCTCTAATATACCTGGTTACTTGCAAAGAACATGTCAGGGAACAATACGGGTAGGGTGATAGCATGTATATCAAAAGCGATGTCTATTTTCATTTTTATAAGTAAAGGTCCAGGAGACTGCACATTCCGTGGTGCACAGTGGTTACCTCTGGGGAGAAGAGGGGAGTGAGGACAGCAGGAGGGAGAGGAGGAAATTTTAGATTTTTACTCTATAAACATGCTCCTCAACTTCATAAATTGAAATTATCATAAGTAGAAAATGCATTTAATATACCTAACCTACCGAACAGCACTGCTTAGCCTGGTCTACCTTAAACATGCCCAGAACACTTACATTAGCCTATGGCTGGGCAAAATCATCTAACACATAGCCTGTTTTATAATAATGTGTTGACTATCTCATGTAATTTATTAAATACAGTACACTGTAGAGTATGGGATGTTAACTTCATGATTGCGGGGTTCACTGGAAACTATGGCTTGCTGGCCAGCATGGCAAGAAAGTATCCTACCACATATCACTAGCCTGGGAAAAGATCAACATTCAAAAATCGAGGTATGGTTTCTACAGATGTTGAAAAATCGTTAAGTCAAGCCATCATAATTCAGAGACTGTCTGGACTCTATATACTTAAATCTGTATTTTTGCATCTTTTACAAAATGTATTGTAAGATTATTCTTGTCTTTCATCATCACCTGTTCCTATGAAGCTGTCAGAGCAACACTGAATTGCGGAAGGCCACAGCTGGAGCAGAGTTTGGAGGAAATACCAGGAGTTCATATTTGGACGTTCAATTTCAGAAGACCATTAGAATCTAAGTTCTAGATTAGATTCCAGAGATGCTGAGCAGGGAGTAGGATAGAGGAATCTGTAGCTGGGACAAGAGGTCTGGGTGGAGAATCACATCTGAAGACAAGTCCCCTAGGATCTGGGAGCGGTGCGGAGAAGAGTTCCATTAATAAGGTACGGTGGGGGCTTAGAGCCAAGTGTGGTGACACCCAGACACTGGATTCCAAGTGCCTTTAACACAAATCCGTTTCTGCTATGAATCTTCACAAGTGTAGAGTCTTAATCGACTTTTCCCACCCATTGGCATCACTGGTGGCTTATCAAGGGCTTTCTCCATCTTAGTCTTGGCACTGCCCCTGCTTTTCCCTTGAATCTACAGCTCTGTCTTGCCGAACTTTTTTGGTGGTCTCTGGGTTTCCCAGCTTTGACTTGGCCTGACAGCCTGTCTTGTGGGTCCCCTTTGCTGCACGCTCTGTGGCTGCAGAGCAGCCCCACCCACTCTCGAGTCACTCCACCCCCGTCCCCTGTTCTTCAAGCTCCAGCCCAGGCAGAGACCAGAACCCGCCTTGCTCTGTAAGGAGACTTCAATATTTGTACACTTTTTAACACAGTTTCTCATTTAATTCCCAAAAGGCAGATATTATTATCACTTTCATTATTATCCCTGCCCTTTTGACAGATGAGAAAATTGAGAGTTAAGATGGGGAGTGTGTGATCTTCTATTGTGGTGCGACAAATTACCATAGATTTAGCAGCTTAACATATAGTTACTATCTCACAGTTTCTGTGCATACAGGAATCTGGGCATGTCTTAGCTGTATCCTATGTTTCAGGCTCTCTCATGAGGCTGCAATTAAGGTGTCAGTCAGGGCTGGGGTCTCATCCGAAAGCTCAACTGGGCAAGGATCTGCTTCCGAGGTACTCAGTGGTTGTCAACAGAATTCAGTTCCTTTTCAGCAGTTACACCAGCGGCCTCAGTTCCTTGCTGGCTGTTGGCTGGTGGTCACCCTCAGTTCCCTGCTGCCTGGGCCTGTGCACCGCGGCTGCTTACCTCAGCAATGAGGGTAAGGTAGCAAAGCGTCTGCTGGCAAGAGCGGCTACAGTCTCTGGGAACCTGACCTCAGACTTGACATCCCATCACCTCTGCTGTATCCCATTGGCTAGAAGCAAGCTGTCAGGCCAGCCCCCACACC
Source organism: Indri indri (assembly GCA_004363605.1). Classification (NCBI taxonomy): domain Eukaryota; kingdom Metazoa; phylum Chordata; class Mammalia; order Primates; family Indriidae; genus Indri; species Indri indri. Next base: position 22,697 of record RJWJ010013190.1, read on the forward strand.
AGGGGAGGCGCTGCACAGGGCGCAAATAGCAGGAGGGATCACAGGGTCCATCTTAGCTTCAGCCCACCACAGGATGCCACACCTGGGGTTTTAGCTCCGGGCCATCAACCTCCAGTGCTTGGGTGCTTCCTTCCCTGCATGCCTGGATCCTCGATGGCTGTGCCCTGCTACAGCCTGCATGAAAAGGGAATGATGACATATTTTCTTTTTGTTTCTTTCTCTCGTTTTTTTTTTTTTTTTTTTTTTTTTTTTGAGACAGTCTCACTCTGTCACCCCAGCCCCAAGCCCGGCCTGATATTACTTTCTTTATATGACTCTATCTACTAAAAACTCTTAGCCAGGGATGTTGAGTAATCTGGTTTTAACAATCAAAAAGTGGGCCCTCCAAATTAGCATACTTTTCTAAAACAGAAGAGTGTGGTTTAAAGCTGAGAAGCTGATGTGATGAAGGGAGGAGTAAACGGTGTCCTGCAGATAACACTGGCTGTCACCTTCGAACCAGTCCCACACCCTGTTGACCACAGGTAGATCATCTCTCTCTGCCCAACCCAGCAAATCGCCATTGACATAACACTGCCACTGTGGGTCAGAGGGGCGGGACAGAGCCAGACACTACCACACCAGCCTTCTGTGAGAACCACCTTCTTCCAAGCCACTGAATGGGCACAGACCAGGCCCCAACCAGCAGAATGTCCTTCTGCAGCAAAGCTGGGAGAGATGACAAGTGTCAGCCCTCTTTCCTCATCTCTGCCACTGCTGTTCCCTGAACACTTCTTGCAGGGATGATTCCCAGAGCTGCGGCTTCTCAGAAGCCCAGCTCAGTCTCATGCACCCCTCTGCTCCCAAGCCTGTTTCTCAGGCTGCTGCTGAGTGGACTCTGTTTCCAGTGCTCCCACTCCTCAGAGGGGTCGCTCTGATTTCCACAACCCCCATTCATCTCCTCCTCTGTGACTTTCTGTCTCTAGCTTGACCCCAGATGGGTATACTTATTTAATAAATATTTACCAAAAACTCACTAGAGGCCAGATATCCTTCTAAGCACTGAAAAGGATATTCCTTCTACATGGATACATACATAACTACATACATAACTATAACATGGATGCTAAGAGCACAGCTTAAAACCACGCAGATCCCACCATTCAGTAACAGTGAAGTTTACTTTGGCAAATTGCTTAAACTTTGAGCCCCAGTTTCCTATTCTGTAATATGGACGTCTTTATTTCCAACTCATAGGATCATTGTGAGGAGTAAGTGAAATAATTCGTGTGCAACACTTAGCACTGTGCCTAGTACATGATAAATACTTAACAGCATTTCTGTGTAATCAGCACAGGGCAGACCGTTCCCACCGACTCCCTGCCCCCACCAAACCATAGGCTCCATGAAGGCTGAAACCACAACTGTCTCTCTCACCATTTTATCCTAAATTCCTGGCACAGTGCTTGGCACATCCTAAGTGCTTTTGTGGAATGGGTTAATAAATGAATAAGCAATATGCAGTTAATGACAAGACTATTTATCTGGTGTAACTTTCCTAGGAGCTTAAAGATCTCTCAGTGTCCTCTAATTCAGTTTTAAAGTTCACTTTGGATGGTAAGTAATACATTTGGCCATCTAGTTAGGCATTTGACCAAGGCCTAAAGGGCTAAACTTGACTTTCTTGAGACCATGCAATCCATCTGATTATGGGGTTGGCATTCAGATTCTTGTACTCACTACTCCTACACATCCGGTATATTGAGATCATCTTCTTAGCCCGACTCATTTAGCAAATATGGAAAAGGCCCTCTGAACTCTAGAATTTGAGGGCTTTCTAATTCCTTGTGACCATAACTCACTTTGGAAAGAACCAATATGTCGTTCCAGGCCTTGGTGCTGAGCAAGCGGCAGAGGGAAAGCCAGCTGCCTGCTGCTTGTTGGTCCAAGAGTACGACCTGACATCCCTGCAGGGTTGCCCCATAGCCCAGGGGTGATATCCCTGTGTGGCGATGTCAGCCACTTGGGATGACCAACAGACATTCTTGGAGAGTGAGAACAAATCTCGGAATCAGGGGATCTGGCTTCTAGTCCCAGCTCCACTAGCTGCATGACCTTGGACAAGTTACTTTGCTTCCTTGCACTTTCATTTTCTCATCTGAAAAGGGGAAACAACTCCTTGTAAGGGCTTAATGATACGATATGTGACAAAAGACCCTGTGCCCAGCACAGTTCCCAAAGAATGTTTGTGGAGTCTGAATCCGAAAGATCCAAGGTTGAGCTCACTTGTCACAGCAGGGCGGGGAGACAGCTTCTCTGTGACCTGTCCCTCCACATTTTGCAATGGCCTCCGTGTATCTCTGTGAGCCCCCAAGCTTCCCAGAATTTGGTTGGAACCCAACTGAACTAAAGTGGTATTCTAGATGGCCCCTGTCAAATTAATAATAATATCAACCTGTTATTATAATAAATGCTAGCTATTATAATTTATTATTACCATTACAGCTAACATTTATAGTTCTCAGACTTTAGCTTGCATCAGAATTACCTGGAAATCTTGTTAAAACACAGATCGGTGGCCCCCACCCCCAGAGTTTCTGATTCAATAGGTCTCAGGTGGGGTCAAGAATTTTTGTTTCTAATACATAACCAGAGATGCTTTCATGCCGGAGCATGGGAACACACTCAGAACCACTGCTTCACCGTGAGCTCTCTGTATGACAGGGACTGTACTAACCATCCTACATGGACAGTTTTATTGAATGCTCACATCTACTCTCTAAGGTAGGTATTGTTCTATTTGCATCCCTTATTTACAGATGAGGAATCTGATAGAGTCTAAGTAACTTACTCAAGCTCTTAGAGCTATTAAGTGGCAGATTCCAGGTCTGACTCCCAAGTCCTTACTCTTAACCATGATGTTAAAATGTTAAACTGAAAACGTATTGTAAGGGATGGGTCTACTCATTTGCATTCATTGACCCAGTACAAATAAATTAATGTAATGATCTGGCTCTGAGAGAAAGGGTTCTGAGACAGTTGAGGCTTGATGAAGAGCAGAAAAACAAAACAAAACAGGAAAGCCTGTGTGACAGGTCACCGCTTATCATAGTCTGAAAGG
>RJWJ010013190.1:25896-40501 GCA_004363605.1 Indri indri
CTCAAAGCTTCCAGTGCACTCAACATTATTAAGTCTAGCAACAGTTTTGCCCAAGTCACGAAATCATGAAATTCAGCTTTGTCCACGTGATTCTTTTATGTGCCAGCCCTTTTGGTTCTGATTCTTCCAAGTCTTATTGTCTTGTATTATTCACTCTGTCTGTTGACCTAATGAATTTCCACTCTGACTCATGCAGTTCAACCCAATTCTGACATCATGATCTCAAAAGCTTGCCTTGTCAATAGACGTTTTTTTAATTCTTGACTGTAGAAAGGATTTGGCTGATATGTGATAACTGGTAAGTTGTAAACATGACTAATAGGTGCAGGTTTTTTAATTGGTCGGCTCTTGTGTTCTTACTCATTACTGCTCGTTAATTGCCCAATGTGACTGATATGCCAGATGGATATTTAGTGAATGGTCTGATGACTGGATCTGAAACACCACATTCAGGTTCAAGAGAGCCATGGTCCTAGGAGGGAGGGAGGTCGCTCAGTTTTCTGTTTTGCCATCTAGCTCCTTTACTTTCAGAGACGGTTTGAGGAGGCTGAATTAGATTCTGAAGATCATATGGCACTTTTCGATTCCAAGGAAATTTTCCCTGAACCCTGGGCTTAGCAAGCTTTCCGTGAAAACTCATTTTGGGGAAAATTCTTAGTCTTACTTGTTCCAAGTTGGATTTTCAAGGTAGAGTTATGACCTATTTAAAAAATACTAATAGATAGGGTAAGTCTTGACAACAGAAAAGCCAAGTTTTAAGGAACCATGTTGTCTTAGTCTGTTTTGTGTTCCTATGATCAGGATACTTGAGACTGGGTAATTTATACAGAGTGCAGCATCTTCTGGGCTTCTGGTGAGGGTTTTCTGATGTGTTACAACATGCGAATGTCAAAAGGGAAGCAGACACGTGTGAAGGGGAAAAAAATCTAAGGGGCGTCCTAGCTTTATAACAACCCACTCTTGCAGGAACTAATCCACTCCTGAGAGAACGAATCCAGTCTCACCAGAGAGGACTCACTGTCTACTGCAGGGACAGCACCAACGTATTCATAAGGGATCTGCCCGCATGACCCAACCCCTCCCACGAGGCCCCACCTCCCAACACTATGACATTGGGGACCAAATTGCAGTAGCAGTTTTGAGGGGGACAAACCCTATTGAAACCACAGCACATGTGAAGGAAAGAAGAAAGAAAAAGGGAAGAAAAGAATAGAAAGACTGTAGAAAAAAAATCCATGATTGATGCAAAAATGTAGTTTTCATAACAAGCTAAAGAAACGCTATAGGCTGTCTCCTGGAGACACAAAGTTCCACCGTCTAATCTGCAGATTTGTTTACGTTAAAAACAAAACTAAATTTAAGCCTCAAAGTAATAACTCAACATTCAGGCAGACATATGGGCTGTTTGCTTTTAACGAGTGGCAGCAGCCAGTCTTCTCCGAGTTGGCCAGAGAAAATTTTTGAAACACAGACTGTAATGATAGCTGGCCCAAGGAATGTGCAGAAAGAAATAAGTGCTTTCAAAAAGAAAAAATGAAGAGAATAATAATAATAATAAGTCCATATATTCAGCTCTTTTTGTTAATGTCAAATTTTACTCACCAATCCTAACAGACCCACTATTGATTACTCTTATGTGGCTATGTCCAGTGGAAAAGTGTCTGGTTTGTGAAAAGTCCCAGTAGTTTGTTATGAAGGATCAGCTTTCATTTTGGCACGAAACTGGATCGGGCCGAATTACCCCCAAGAAGATAATTCATGCCACCTACTCATGCCCGGATCTGCCCTTGCTTTTCGTAGGGTACCCCTGCAGCATGGCATTTAGCTTTGGTCTTGTCCCCAGGTTCCCTGGCCAGGCCCACATCAGAGTTGGGAGCGGAGGAAGAGGAAGAGAAGGAGGAATTGGTATAGCTGAGTGTTTTAAGCGCTTAGGATCTAGAGCCAGAAAGACCTGGGTTCAGAATTCAAATCTGCCTCTTATCAGGTGGCTCTGGGCCTTGAGTTCTGAATAAGTCTTAATAATAACACAAGCTTATTATAAAGATTCAACAAGATAATATACACTAAGGGCTTCACTCAGTGCTTGGCATAGGACGTATAATTAGCAAGTGGCACATGTTATTACTGGCAGTCTTGGTCTTGGTCTTAGTGTTAGTATGGGTGGTTTAAAAGAGTAAGGTAGGTGGGTCATGAACAGTCTTCAAATGGTTTTGTACCAGATTATGAAATTTGTCAAAATTGGTTTCTAAATCCATTATACAGAGCTGTCCTATATAACATTCCATGATAATAGAAATTTCTAGATCTATGGTGCCCAATACAGTATAGCCACTGGCTGCATGTAGCTGTCAAGCACTTCAAGTTTGGCTAGAGGAAGTGACTTTTCAAATTTAATTAATTAATTAATTTTTTATAATTTTTATTCAAAATATTAGAGGGTACAAGTGTTCTTGTTACGTGGATGAATTGTGTACTGCTGAAGTCAGAGCTTTTAGTGTGCTGGTCACCAGAATAGTGTACATTGTACCCGGTAGGTAAGTTTTCATCCCACACCCTCCTACCACCCGCCCCCCTTCTTAGTTTCCAATGTCCATTACACCACTTTGTGACCATGGATACCCCTCATTTAGCTCCCACTTGTTAGTGAGAACAGGTGGTGTTTGTTTTTCCATTCCCGAGAGACTTCATTTAGGATAATGTTCTCCAGTTCCATCCATGTTGCTGCAAATGACATTATTTCATTCCTTTTTATGGTTGAGCTGTACTCCATGGTATACATATACCACATTTTCTTTATCCACTCATGAATTGATGAGCACTTAGGTTGATTCCACATCTTTGCAATTGTGCATTGTGCTGTGATAAACAGGTGTCTTTTTGATATAATGACTTCTTTTCCTTTGGGTAGATACTCAGTAGTGGGATTACTTGATTGAATGGTAAGTCTACTTGTAGTTCTTTGAGGAATCTCCATACTGTTTTCCATAGAGGTTGTACTAATTCGCAGTTCTACCAACAGTGTATAAGCATTCCTTTTTCACTGCATCCATGACAAAATCTATTTCTTTTTATTTTTTAATAATGGCCATTCTGATAGGGGTCAGGTGGTATCTCACTGTGGTTTTAATGTTCATTTCCCTGATGATTAGTGGTGTTGAGCATTTTTCATATCCTGTTGGCCATTTGTATGTCTTCTTTTGAAAAAACTCTGTTCATGTCTTTTGTCCACTTTTTAATGGGGTTATTTGTTTTTTTCTTTCTGATTTGTTTGAGTTCTTTGAAGATTCTGGATATTAACCTTTTGTCAAATGTACAGTTTACAAATATTTTCTCTCATTCTGTAGGTTGTCTGTTTTCTCTTTGATTATTTCCTTTTTTGTACAGAAATTTTTTAATTTATCAAATTTAACTAATTTAAATTAAAATAGCTATGTGTGATCTGTGGTTACCGTGTTAGCACAGCTTTATGAGATTAAAATTGTCTAATCTATGTGAGAAAGGGCAACATTGTGAGAAAACAGTTAAGTGAAATTATAAGGAAGCATAGAGCTCGTAGGACTGAAGAAGTCAGAAAGAATCAAGTTTTTAATGACTGATAGACATAATTCTTGTTACATCCTTTATGTAAAAACGAGCAAAATACAAAACATTTCTAAACCTTAAAAGTTAAATAGCCCAGTTTCAAGAGCTATTTGAAAAATTTTAATTCTTTGAAACCAAAGAGGTTCAACTTTAAGTTGGAATTTACAACAAACAAGGTAACACCAGATCTAGTCACTGAACCCCATCAAGCACAGGAGAGTTTCTTGAATATCTTCATCAAAGTACATGTCGTACCTGTGCAGGTGACAGCCATTTCTTGGAAAAGATAATAGAGGAAGCAGTATTTATGAAACTCACTGCTGAGCTGGCAGTGAGCTCCCTGTACGAAAAAAGCCCATACAGGGAGAAATTAATAAAGTTGATATGTTTGCTGTTCCCATCAGCACAACCCAAGATATAGGTATAAATAGTTTGTTCTGTAATAACTCAAATATGTCGCAGGCATCATGAGAGAATGTCTAGTGCTTATGGTAAGTTTAAATATTAGGAGATGTATCATCCAGAAGGTTAAGGGTCCAAGATGAATAAAACAGTATTTCAAAAAGCACTGCTTGGCCGGGCACGGTGGCTCACACCTGTAATCCTAGCACTCTGGGAGGCTGAGGCGGGTGGATTGCTCAAGGTCAGGAGTTTGAAACCAGCCTGAGCAAGAGCGAGACCCCGTCTCTACTAAAAATAGAAAGAAATTATCTGGACAACTAAAAATATATATATAGAAAAAATTAGCCGGGCATGGTGGCATATGCCTGTAGTCCCAGCTACTCGGGAGGCTGAGGCAGGAGGATCGCTTGAGCCCAGAAGTTTGAGGTTGCTGTGAGCTAGGCTAACGCCATGGCACTCACTCTAGCCAGGGCAACAGAATGAGACTGTGTCTCAAAAAAAAAAAAAAAAAAAGCACTGCTTTTACACAGCACTTAATATTTTACGTGGAGACTGGGTGGTTAGAGTAAATGTGGCCCTATGCTGGGATTGAAGAGCTCTGTTTTGAGACCTGGTTCTGCTGGTTACCAGTTGGGAGTTCTTCAGCAAACCACTAACACCCTCTGTGCCTCCCAGTTTCCACACGTGTAAAGATGGGGTTGATACTAACTACCTCCTAAGATTCTTGTAAGAGTTAAATGGCTTTGTGAATGAGAAATGTTATCATCATCGTCATCATCATCATCATCTTGACTTTCTCAATAATCCTTTGAGGGAGCTAGATAGAGCTAGTCGCCTATTTACAAATGAGGAAACTGAAGCTCAGAGGCATTAAACGACTTGCCCAAGGTCACACAACTATGAGGATCAGCATTCTCATCAAGGCTATGAAAAACTGGGTGGAATTTAGGTGGTAAACACAAAGTTTTGTATTTTTTTTGGATCTCATGGCTTAGAAATGCTTAAAATCATGGGATTACAAAAATTTAAAATTCAGGACTGCCTGCAAGAGAGGTCCCTGCCCAGGGCCCTGTGTGTTACAGCTACAGCAAGGGCCAGCCAACTGGACCAAATCCTGCTTTGGTAAATAAAGTTTTATTACAACACGGCCACATTCATTCATTTACAAGCTCTCTTTGGCTACTTTTGCATTATCGTAGCAGAGTTGAACAGTTGCAAAGGAGACCCCATTACCCGCAAAGGCAAAAATACAGACTATCTGGCCCTTTACAGAAAGTTTGCTGACTCCTGCTTCAGAAGTCCCCAGGATCACAAACAACACAAAAATAAATGTATTAAAGAACACACGGCTGTTCTATCCCTCAAGATCTTCTAACTGGCACTTGAAGAGTGTGACCCATACCCTTAAATACCCACTCTCATGATAAGTACCCCTCAGGCCTCAGGCCCCTCTGATCTCCACATCTTCCTGGTGTCCTGGAAACAAAAGGGCTACCTCTGGATGGCAGAAAAGTTTGGGACTTCTGCCATTGCTCACGTGGACAGGCATGGCCTGGGGGTGTGAGGAGCATTTGAACAGCGTAAGTACTAGGCAAACAGAAATGACAGTTACTTTGTCAAATCCTCCTCTCGAACAGCATAAATGTAGTAGATTCTTGCATAACAGAGTATCAATTCCCAGTGGAGGTAGGCAGCTTTGCTTCTCTTTGAGTTTCAATTCCTGGTTCTGGGTCTTGGGTGCTCACAGATTGGCATGATATTTACACAGATGTACATGGCAACTGGGGAATGTTTTACAATATTAAACAACTCATGCTACTTAAAATTTTTTTTATGTAGGTCTTGGCATAACATGCGTGAATTGTGACACTTTTTTTAATATTGGCAACTAGATAGACATTGAATACTAGAGTTGTGAGTAGTGTTATTTTTCTAAAATGATTTCAATTTAAACATTTGACATTGTCCATTTGGGCTGCTATAACAAAGATAAATATCTTAGACTGAGTAATTTATAAACAATAGAAATTTATTACTCGCAGTTCTGGAGGCTGGGAAGTCCAAGATCAAGGTGTCAGCAGATTCAGTGTTCCTCACAGATGGGGCCCTTTATCTGTCCTCACATGGTGGAAGGACAAAAGGGACTCATGACCTTCTCATGCCTCTTTTATAAGGTCATTAATCCCATCGTGGGAGCCCTCATGACCTAATCCCCTCCAAAGTCCCCACCTTCTAATATCATTGCCTAGTGTTTAGGTTCTAATGCATAAATTGTGGAGAGGTGCAAACATTCAGACCATACACAGTCATTCATGTATTATAATTTGTGTTTCACGTCTTAACTTTAAAGATAAATTTTGAATTTGTAGAAAAAAATACGTATTCAAAAACATGAAAGTTTTAAATTTTGAGATTTTTAATATTTATTTTACTTTACATTATCTGATGAAAATATATTCAAATTTTATATACTTTGAATACTGTTATGTTCTGTTTTTATAATCCTTTGAGCATTACTGTCAGTGAAATAAAATCCAGGTTTCTCATTTATATTAGTAGTTATGATTTTTGGGTTTTGGCAGTAACAGAAATAATATGCCTATCTTTAATTTATTTTTTTAAATTTAGACAACAGGTGGGAAAGTGACAGAACAGAATCATCAATGTGGTTATTTGTCCCCTATCCTCCAGCCTCCTGACAGGGACTCAGTAGTTGGAATTGTATTGATTCCATTCTACCCTGGTATCTCTCAGAATGTTTCACAGGAAAAAAAAAAAGGGAAGAAGCAGCTCTCTTCCATGTCGAGACTGTACAATCCCACTTAACTTTGCTTTCCATGTGGGTTTGGGTCTCTTTTTCCAGTGACTCATCTACTAGGAGGCTGCTTTTCGGGAGATTCCTGTGGCCGCCATCATAGAGTTCCTCGAAGCACCATCTGAGGTTGCCTTTCCCAGGAGAAGCAGGAGGGAGAGTGGCTGGGCTGGCCCGGGAAACAAGGCAGCCTTTGTCCCCTTTATCCCAAAGACAGCTGCTCCCCCTGGGGTGCCATTAGGACAGCCATTCAGGAAGCTAACCCAAAGACACTTCTCTTCCAAATCCACCCGAGGCACTTCTGGAAAACTGGCAGGAGGTGTTTTTAATGAGTCAAGCTGGCTCTAGGGCCAGAGCTCAGCTCTGCCACCCCAGGCTTGGGGGAGCTTCTCCTGCACTTTAAGGAAATAAGGTATTCATTTGTTGGCTCATTCATTCATTTCACAAGTACAGACTGAGCACCTACTGTGTGGCCAGGTGCAGTGCTAGGCAGGGGAACACAACTGTGAACATGGTCAGTGTGTTCCTGAGGTATAATAAGAAATATATTTGGTCTCTGTCCCTGGTTGCTGGCACAGGACTCCTCAAACTCTTGGAATTTCCTGGTAGGTGTATCTTTTGTTATTCATAAGGAGCTCCTTTCCATCGCACTCAAGTCTATGTGAATGAAGTGACTTAGAGTGGGACCACAGCCTCAGGATGGGGCTGGTCACCAGAAAGACCAAAGGACTGAAGGGCTGGAGCTCTCAGCCCACACACCAACCTCCCAGGAGGGAAGAGCGGGCTGGAGGTCGAGCTCTGTAAAAACTCTTGAACAATGAGATTTGGAGAGCTTCCGGGTTGGTGAATGCACCCATGTGCTGAGGGGGTGGCACACCCCAAGTCCATGGGACAGGAGCTCTTACTCTTGGGACTCTTCTGGACCTTGTCCTATGCACCTCTTCATCTGGCTGTTCATTTGTATCCTTAATATAATAATAAACCAGTGTTGGGACTCAGAAAACCATATCACAAATGAAGGCCTCAGAAGCAGTCTTAGAAGCAGAAATTTTCCTCTGACCCTCTCCTGCCCTCCTGTCTCTCAGTCCCATTCTCCCTGAGGCTAGCCATAAAAACTAGAATCTCTCTTCCCCAAGGCGGGTCATAGAAACCAGAACACTCCTTCCCCAAAGCCAGCCATAAAACCTAAAAATACTGCACTAACTTTCCCTCCACCTTCCTGGGAAGGAAGAAATTATTTGACCTACTTGTTTGACTGTAGGTCATAAGACCCCCATTCCAGAGAGGGCCCTGCCCCACACCCAGAAGGAAGGAATGCTGCTCAGAGAGGCGAGAAGAATCTAGACAGACAGGCCTTGCTGGGTTTCCCCACTCAGTCTATTAGCGTTAGATTATAGCCTTTTTGTCCATCACATTTCTACATGGTTGTCCATACTTTGTTGAATCTAAACATAAAAATGGACAATTTCCCTTGTATCTTTGGATCTTCATTCTGAAGGCTCTCATGTCTTGTAACACTACAATCAAATAAATTCATATGCCTTTTCTCCTACTCATCTGCCTCTTGTCAGTGATCTTCAGTGAAACTCCAGAGGGCAAAGAAGAAATTTTCCCTCAGCCCCAGCATCAGTAAATGTAAGTTAACTGAGTCCTGCAAACCATTCTAGCAATTGTTGAACAGGAGGAAGGAGTTGTGGGAACCCCTGATTTATAGCTGGTCAGTCAGAAATAGGGGTGGCCTGGGACTTGCTATTGGCATCTGAAGTGGGGGCAGTCTTGTGGGACTGAGCCCTTGACCTGTGGGGTCTGCACCAACTCTGGGTGGTGTCAGAATTGCAATGAATTGTAGGACACCCACCTGGCGTTGGAGAATTGGTTGGTGTCAGTGAGCTTACAGCGTGGCATAGAACCTGATGAAATAAGTCATTACAATAAAATGATGGGTTTGAGGAGGAGAAAGGGTGAGGTGCCCTGGGAGGCTACAGCAGGGGCACTTACCCTAATTGAGAAGATAGAAAAGGTGTTCAAGGAAGAGATGTTCAAGGTGAGACCCAAAGGACACATAGGAGTAGCCAGGCAAAGAGGGCAGAGAGCGAGCTCCAGGGATAGGGCAGAGCCGGACCTGAGCAGGGGTTGTTGGCAGGAGGCTGAAGGCAGAGTGGGCCTGAATTTGAAGGACACCTGTGCCAGGTAAGACAAACACTAGAAGAATCCTAACCTCAGGATGATAACAACTTCAAAAAGCCCTTTGGAAACCCTGTAGATATTTCTCTTCAGAATGCTACTGAGCCTCGCTCATTCATTCAACTGTTAAGGGAGCACTTTCTCTGTGCCGTGTACTGGGTGAGGGACTGGGAATGAAAAGTGAAATCAGACATAGTCCTTACACTGAAGGAGGTCACAGTGTGGCCACAAAGAGAAGCATAGTGGATGTGTACTTTTGTCTGCCCATTATCTCCGTATGGGGACAACCCTGCTTGTCACCAGTGTGGCTGCATCAAAGCTAATGTCACCTCTCTGGCACCGAGGATGGGCAGGTGACCAGGCCTGGCTAATCAGAGTGTCATATCCCCTTGGTCATGGTTATTGGTTTAGAAATGGACATGTGACCTGAGCTCAGCCATTTAAATGCTTCCCCAGGAGTTTTGATGGAACTAAAGAGGAAGGCGCTCCCACCATCAGAGATAGCATGACAAGAAGATTCTGGGAGCTGCCTTTGCCTCTTCATGGAAAAAGCTTACCTGAAATTAGAGCTAACACAGAAGAAAGAAGATCTAAAAAAAATGAGGAGAATCAGAGCAAAAGTGTGATTACACAGTTTGAACATCCCTCCTCCTAGATGGATGGATATCCAACTTCATAGTTACATGAACCAACAAACTCACTTTTTTATTTAGGTTAATGGAACTTGGGGTTTCTTGACGTACAAGCAAGAGTTCTGATTGATAGTATGCAGGCAGGCAGACCATGCACTTCACAATAATGGGCTAAATGCCGTTAGAATAGAGGGAGCGCCCGAAGGCAGGATAGCATAGCTGGTGAGTGACTGGTACAGCTGACACTTTTGGTGCCAAGCTCACATCCGCTAAGCCCCACGATGGACATCTCCTGCTGCATCACAGGACCATTTCCATGCACATCATCGGCACATCTCAAGCACCTGCGTAGGTGTGTGCTTAACCCAAGCATAGGACAGGCTGGAAGTGCTAAGGGGTTAGGACTCTGAGGACCGACCGTCCACACATGAAGGGCTGCATGTAGAGTCTCAGCACCCCACCTCCCTCATTCCTGGGTGGCACCATTCTAAGGTACATTTTTCTCAGCCCTTCAGAAGATCCCTGATAGGTTTAGCTCTATTGCCCACAAACGCACCCTTTACTGCCTTTCCTCCTTCCTTGGCCTCACTCCTCCATCCCCTCACCTGGGCTTGCTGGGATCACGTAGGACCACTTGTACCCAAATCCTTATCTCCAGGGTCTGCTTTTGGAGAACCCAGACTCACACAGAAGGGCTCTGAAAGCAGACCATATAGGTTTCAATCCCAGTGCTGATGCTTCCTGGGTGACTTTGGAATATTTAATTATTTAAATTATGTAAATATTTAATTATTTAATCTTCTTGTGCCTCAGTTTCCTCATCTATAAAACAGAGATAATAATTTTACCAACCTTGTAAAATTGTTGTGGGGTTTAAATAAGATATAACACACAAAGTGCTCACAACAGTGTAAGTGCTCAGTAAATATTGGCTATTGTCCTTTTTTCTTCTTCTTCTTGTTAAATGTTGCTAAGTGTCTTGGAAGAGGTGGGACTTGAGCTGACTAGGGAAGGACCAGCAGAGCTGAGAAGATGAAGGAGAGGGCCACACTGAGCAGAGGGAGTGAGAGATTCCACCTTGGAACTCGCTTCTCTCTCTAATAATTATAGAAGATTATATCCTTTCTAGAGAATCTGAAAATACCTTCTCTGAATACAAGGTAATTTATTGAGATATCATTTTGTTTTGTGTCTACTGCAGAAGAATGAGCACACATGAAAGGATTTTCCCCGTCTTTCACATTCCTCCTCTGGATGGAGGAGTTGCATCTGCCTTCCATGGGCATCTGTCCATGTTGGCGTCGACTAGGACCAGGGCCGGGAAACAGTGGGGAGCAAGGAAGCCAGAACCAGTTTCCAGGCCAGAGGTCTGCATGGGGCCTGCCAATCATCCCATGAGACTGAGCCTCTCTCGGGGGCCCACTGAGGTCTCTGCGGCCCACTCGGACTGCTGGACTGTGGTCGTTTGCTGTTGTGGTTGTTGATTCGCTGCTGAGTGACCCTTGATCTCTTCCATTCCTGCTCTCTCATTGCACTAGGTTAGTGCTGTTCTTGGGCACCTGTGATCCAGCCAGTGTCATGGAGAACTCAGGAAAGTCTGCAGACAGCCGTGCTGGCTTGCCACTTCCATACAGCTCCCGCACACGCTGCCCCCTCTGACCCCCACGTCCTTCCCTCATCCCCACCCCTCCCCGAGTCTCAGTCTGCCTCCCCGTGACCTGTTGCTGTCTGCCATTCCTCCTCCTCTGCGTTCCTTCCCCACCTGGAAAACTTCAGTCGGGGTGAGCAACCAGGGATGGGGTATCAGGTATTCTCCCAAATCCACTGTCTGTGCCCTGGGTTTTTCTTGGTGCTCCCGAGGCGTAAGCTTTTGAAAATCAAAAGCCAAGAACTGACTCTGTAAACGTTTTCCCAGGATACTGCATCAAGCTGACTGGTGGGGAGAGGTCACAGGGTGGAAGGGCAGAGGGGAGGGGAGAAGCACATCACGCCATCTAGCCCCTGACCACACCAGAAGGACATGCTGCCGTGGAGCAGGACGTGGGAGCTTCCGCTATCAGGATGGGGAACCTGTTTCACACGCTGGTGTTTGCTGCAGGCTGTTGCCCTGGAAGCCTGTGTAACCCCTAAGACTATTTGAATTTTGTAGCAAAAACTGTGTACATTTGCCTATCTAGGCTAATAGGCATGGACCTATTTCAAAGTAACAGCAAGTACCACGAATATTCCCATAAATCCAGTATTTGCAGGAAATGTGCCAGTCTCTGATCTGCCCTGATGTGAGTGCCAGAGGTGCTTCCAGGGCTGCTGCCCATCCCTGTAGCTGGCCGAAGGTCTAGCCCTGGCCAACGGAGCGTCGCTGTGACTCTAGGCACGAGTGCACACTCAGGCCCAGCCAGGGCTTGGCAGCTCCCCCCGAGAGTGGCCAGCCATTGTCAAGCTTCCTACTTTCTGGTCCTTCTGGTCTATACTCCTACAGCAGATGGTCAGGGTCACCTTTCACGAGAAGGGAAGATGTATTGGTAGCCAGGGGCCTGCGTGCCATTTCTGGCACAAACACATTGCAGGTTGCAAATCCCTGCTCCACGTGCATGAAAAGGGCCATTGGTGGCCTTCAGGGCAGAGCAGAGTTTCTGAAAGTGGGTTCTGTGCAAAAGTAACAGATACTATTTAGAAAGAGGATTCTGTGGTCAAATATATTTAGCAGGTCAACTTCCCAGAGTCTTTAATATACAACACTGCATTGTACATGGCTACAATGGGGCTATTTATAATATGTGATGTTGACTAAATTCACGTGGCCACCAAACACCCTGACACTGATAGATGCCTGACTGTTGCTGGTGGGACACATGTTGAGAAGTGCCGTGTGGCAACACCTCTCTTGTTACAGTGTATTGTTCTGTGGTTCCGACCGCCGTGGTTTGGAGTTAGAAAAAATATTAGCTCGTCTAAGGCAAGTGACTGAGAAGCAGTAATTTGGCATCACTAAGAGGCAGCAACTCATCATCCCTATACATTTCCAGATACTAAGAAATCAATGGCTGGATTCTTGCCACTACTCATTGCAGCTGAGCTTTTCTGGCTTCATTACTATTTGTCTAGGGTCCAAGTCGTTTCTTTTCTTTATGATTTCTTTTTTGAAACACAAGCACAAACTTCAAAGCCCTAAAAGACCATATGAAGTGCCTCAGTGTCTTTCCAGGTGAAAAACCAGTAGCCAATTCATTATTAAATTAATTCATCCCCCTACTATTTAATACCTACTGTGTACTGACCCCTACAGAACATCCGAAGTTTAATGAGGCAAAGTCCCTACTCTTTAATATCTTCTGGGTCAGCTCTATCTGATGTCTTCAGCCATTTATGTTCTAGAAAATGTGACAGTAACACATTTATAGATACATGGATCCATCTGGAGATGAAAGAAGTAAGTAGCTGCCCTAGTTTTGGTGCTGTGAGGTTGGAAACTGTTTCAAGGCAGCAGGATAAGGAAGGAAGATCATTACTTCACTTCCACTTAATTTCAGCGAACTTCTTGGAAGAGGTGGTATTTTGGAAGATCTGAAATAAGGGCATTGGCTGCGTCTCAAGACAAGTTGTTCAATGTGCGTGTGAGGATCCAGGCTTGGAATGTCAGCATAGTGGCTGGAAGGCAAACTGCACCGCCGGCTGAGAGAGGGTGACACTGGGTGTTCTAAACCTCTTCGTTCGCTGTTGCAGACAGCACCTCTTATATCTCCTAAATCCCACCATGGGGAACTGTCAAGCCAGTGTTTCATTATAATCTCGGCCCCTTAACAGCACAGTTCATCCAAGAATGACAGGGCTTTATGAACTGAAATTAGGCCTTGGACCAAGTTGGTAATAAATCATAAGTTTCATTGCATAGGTGAAGAAAAATAGCCAGCTATTGGATGACAGATTTGCCATGGAGCAAGAGGGCAAGACTCCATGTGGCCATTTCAGAAAGGGTCCACTGTGGATTTTGACTGACTGGTGGGGGTGACTTTCTTTGGGGGAAGCAGTATGGAAGGACAATAAAGGTAAAAGACAAAAGGAGGGATAGTTGGGGGTGGATGTTCCATCAAAATCCTTTGAGCCCTCAGAGAAATGGTAGCATGATATGATGCTTAATAAATATCAAAGGAGAAAACTAAATTATTTTTCTATCTAAGCCTAATGAAGAACTAGGTGAAAAATTGGGGAGTTTTTTCTTTTACTCGAAATGAACAAAAGCCCTATTAATAATGTTAGGATGTGACCTCACTGTGGTTAAAAATATTTGTGTTGCCTGTATGTAAAACAGCAGGTAAGCCATTTGGGACCAGTGTGGGTGACAAGAAATGTAACACGTAAGAGAGAAGAGGAAATGAAAACGCGGTGGTAACAGACTTGGATTAACACTAGTATTTTCAAAAGAGCCCAAACAACTTCAGATTCAACAGAAGCCTTTTGCCAAGGACTCCGACACACTCCGTCTATCGGCAGGCTTGCTGCCGTCGCCCAAGGAACGCCTCTAGGATCTGCCCTTTCCCCGGAGTCCTTTGTGCCAAGCCTGTCTCGTTCTCACCTCCTAATACTGGAACCGTCATTGTGTGGCCACAAAGCTCAATCAGGCTGCTCTGTGTGCTGCCACTGAGTTGTAAACTGCCTCGTTTGATTTTGTGATGCTCACACACTCAGTCATTTCCTTCTCCGTGTGTAACCAAGGATGTTACAGATAATGAACGAGGTGCCCCTTCCCTAGCCTGAACAAGGAACTTCAGACTTGTCCTGGATTGTGTGGCGACCTGCTGAGGCGGATAGGCCCAGAGATGCCTGATTTCTGTGAAAGGCCTGGAGCCTTCCGCTTTGGCTGAGAGGGAGAGGTGGGGCCTAGAGTTGGGGAGTTCTAGGTCAGGCAAGGGGCTGTAGGTGGCTGTGCCCCTCTCTGGTTCCACGGATAGTTTGTGAGCCCTTCTAAGAAAGAAGGGTTAACAACAAAAACTGG